>SNQJ01S0031895.1:62499-76019 GCA_010110895.2 Picea sitchensis | reverse complement strand
TACGTCTTCTAGAACACGAGCATTTGTTTTCTTTTGATTCCCCACGTGGAAAAAACCCACTTATCCACATATATGCTTCGTTTTCAAAACATTTTATGTATGATGCACTTCTGACTACATTTTGATTTGGATATATATATTGTGTAAAGTTCAAATTTTGCAACAAAAGGCTCTTGTTTCTTTATTTCTCTCACCACCATTTGCACACATTTCACTTAGCTAGTTGGACATCATAGGGGACCCATAGACTCCCCGCCATTCCCGACGCTTTCTAAACCTCCCTCCTATATTAGGGGGAGTGCCTGGTCTTGCCCACTCATCGACACCACCTTCACACACTCCTGTAAGTGCTATTGTTTTAGGATCAGCTTTGCTTGGTTCCACATTACTTGGGTCCACTTCCCAAGGTCCTCCGTCCACTCTCTCTCCTTTACATAGAAGCAGGGGACCCATTTCCTCTCAAGGGGGAAGTACCAACCCACCTAGCCCCCCTCAAGGGTCATGTTCATAACACACTCACACCATGGCTGGAGCTAACCCTCCCCCCCCCCACTACAGATTCCATATTTGGCCTCTCTCAACATACCAGATCTAAGAAAACTCACCAACGATCCTATATTGCATGACCCCACATGGCCTGCAATGCCGACCAAACTACCTTCAGACATACCCAAGTTTGAAGGGAAGGTATGCGATGACCCTACCAACCACGTCATGACTTTTCACCTATGGTGCTCTTCCAATAGCATTATGGATGATTCCATCAGACTGTGATTATTTCAACGCACACTCATTGGCCCATCGGCCAAATGGTATGTAGAGGAAAAATCAGGGTCCCATGCGACTTTTGAATCCTTGGCCAAAGAATTTTTGACCTTTTTCCAATTACCAATCCACCACGACAATGGTCTAGAACTACTCTCTAATTTCAAACAAACCTCAGCCACACATATCGTTGATCAAATTCACGAGTGGCATAGGCGACGTAGTTTGTGTAAAGCAGAAACCACCAAACAACAGTGTCTTGAATGGTTTCTTAGATCACTTGTCTCTCTCCTCATTAAGGATGTAGCTTCCACCTTCCCTCAATATGAAGAGGAAGACATCAACAAGGATCAACAGTATGACCTCATCTATGCATAGTCAGGGTAATTATACACTGTACTTCCTGATCTTCCAAAACTGGTGCCATTTGGCCAAGACAAACCTGGAATGTCTCACTCAACAGACAGACTGATTGGTAACACCACTCACCACGGTCCACAACCCCAACCACCACTAATGTATGGAACACCCCAATACCCGCTGGCATATGGGGGCACTTATTTTTACCCCCCACCCTCTTACCAAAAACCATACCCTGTTGATATGCCTCCACCCATCAGTTGGCCACCGTCGGCAACCCCCCATACACCCACCTATTCAAACAAGTTCTGGTACCCCCTCTACCTCAGCTTATAGTACTAGCGAAAGCACTACGCCTTCCTATGTACCTTATGGATCGTTACCGCCACAGAATCCGTACTTTCCATTTCCTAGCCCCCCACAACCCATGGCTTCCCCACATCCTCATGCTGGGTTGAATTTTGTTCAACCCTCTCCCGTTCAGCAATATCAAAATTTCGAATAGCTGAATACGGCAAATCCGACCCATCCATCGAACAATGCCAAAAAGAAAGGACGAAACAGGAACAACAACAACCCAGGTCAAGGTGGGAATCAACCCCAGTAGAACCAACCCACTGGGGGCAACCAGAACCAAGGGAATTAGAACCCCCAGGGGGGCAATAATAATAGGCATCAAGGGAGAAAAAATAATATTGTTTAAACCAACTTCCCTTGTGCCCTTTGTGGTGAGATCGGCCATTACACTCATCATTGCCCCCAAATCACTGATTTCAAATGGTTGAAAGACTTAGGAAGTCTACCCCATCCTCCAGCACCGCTTGCCCCTCAACAGGCACCACAACAATACATGAAACAACCCCCCCTACCATGCTACATAATCCTATTCCACAACAAGGTGTGATAAACACCCAACATGACATGCGACATCCCTCACCTCAGGTGGGACAATACCTCAACCCAAACAATCCAGCAGATCGCACAATCCTCCTCACTAGTGAGGAAGAAATCCTTTTGTAAACATGTAATCATTAGTATCATACACCCACTGAGTCTCCTCCCATCCCTCCAGAGACAAAACCTGCATGGACGGGACCCCCGTTGGTGATTCCTCACCCTAACACAGAGCCACCTCTTCACATCCATCGCATTGCATTACGCAGAAATGTCCACAACCCACAGGCTAGGGAAGCTCACAATTACAGTTTGGTTGACGACTTAGCACAATCCCTGGCTGCCATGTCAGTTTTGGAAGTCCTCCAGACTTGTCCCACTCAGCGGAAATCATTAATTTCCTCCTTGGGGGTAGTTGACCCCACAGATACTCGAATCATTACATTTGATCTCAATAGCGGAGAACCTCGCCTTCCCGCCTTGATCGCTTTTCAAATCCCAATAAAAATATGGAACATCACAGTTAATAAATGTATCATCGATGAAGGTGCATCTACATGCATCATGTCCAAATATGTATTGCAGAAACTTGGTTCCCCTGAAATCATACCCTCTGCCATTACCTTACGAGCTTATGACGGATGACTCGCTAGAATGGTGGCAGCTTATCTCTAAGAAGAGATGTGACGGCTACTCGCATTCGCAAGAAGATGATTACAATGAGGATTTGAAGGCCCTTTTACAATAAACAGGAATTCCAAAAGTCCTAGACATCCAAAAACCTAACCCTAGGAGATGAAACGCCAAAAGTCATGTGGGCCCCGTTTGGGTAAGTTAGTACATCAACTTCCCGGGGCCGTAACTTTTGCATACGATCTTCGTTTTAGGCGTATGATAGCTCATTGGAAAGGTATCATCGAGGAGATTCATTTTGGGGGCTCAATATTCCTTTGGATATCATTGAGAACCTCAATCTCGAAAAACCTTCATTTGGGCCCTCAAAATGGCCCCAAAAGTTAAAACCTGCTAAAAATAGTAAATTGCCAAAATTGCTAGAAATCCATTTTGAGCCATTTGAAAAAGGTGGGTGGCCACTGATATTCACTTGGATCAATACTATTCTCATAAACATTGAATTTATCGATTCCCCACTCGATTATAATATCTTGTTCGGTCGTAGCTACATGTACGCTATGAAGGCAGTTGCCTCTTTCGTCTTTCAGACAATGATGTTCCCTCATGATGGGAAGATCATTACCATTGACCAAGTCTCACGTTATGAGCCTAACCCATCTTCCAACATCGATAACATCCTTCCCCTCATCCATATGAGTCCTGACGCCTACCCACTCATCGAGATGGGTCCTGGAATTTTCAAAGATCCATCATTGTTAGGAACTTACCATGGAGCACCACCGCTCCTTCATCCTTCCAATCAAGTATGAGTCGTATCATCTAACTGAACTCACACAGAGGATATCATCCCTCCTAGGAATGCTTCTATCATATATGATGTCCCTCTAGTCGCAGAACTTCCCCCTCACGAGCCTCCTGCGAACTCGTCGACCCCACCAATCCACGATTCCAACTCTCCCCAAGGACATATCCCAGTTTGGGAGATAGTTCTCTAAGCCATCACTCAAATCCCCTTATTTTACCCTCCCCCAGGCATCAAATCTTTCCAGGTAGCAGCAACACTTACCCTACCTAATATGGTGTTAGCAATTCCAGTTTGGTATTTACATCCACCTGAGATGGTCCCTCGACCATCTCTTCCCCCCCAAATGGAAGGAATCCCAATGATGATTCCCATACTTACTCCCACCATACCCTCTACCCCACCACTCACTAACCCCCTGCCACAGCTGGGGGCAGGAGAAATAAAAAGGAGCCCACAGCTCCACTTCCTCCGCACGTCCAACCCCCTTGCATGCTATGTGAGAAAGATGGACACCAAACCAACAACTGCCCATCCCTACCAGAGTTACAGAATTTGATTCCACTCAATCAAACTCCCTCAACGCTCGCCACTACTATCGCTACCACCCCCCATTCAAGTGGTAAAGGGTTGTGAACCAAATTTTCTTATGCTATATGTTCTGAATATTTCAATTATACCCACCATTGCCCAGCACTGCCATGCTTTCAGTAGACATTAGCCGCAGTACGCCAAAGATTCCAGAGCAACCCCAGTCCTGCTACATCATCCTTTCACAACATCACTGACATATGTTATGTCACCACTTCAGTCAATGAACGTATGAGATTCCCTTGCTCTCTATGTGAATCATTAGATCACTTTACATACCAGTGCCCTATGATCATTGAATACAGGCAACGCCAATTGACTTTGCTTCACAGACCCACAAAGTTAATAGTTGACTTCACCTTGTCACTAGAGGTTCTTCATGTCATTTCTCCCAAACTTGAGGCCCTTCCAACGCCTCCATGGTTCTTAGATGACTTATCTGAGGATTCACCCCCCAATCCCCCCAGCTCTCCCGCTCATTCCCCTATGGACGTTTTACACCCAACTACCACGGGTACTCCTCAGTAATTCAACATTTGGTTTATGTCAAGCGAACCATCACCATCTCCTTGCATTGTTCCCCCTTCTTCTTCATCACCAAGAGGCAGCCACACGACAACAGTCACCGATATCACTCTTCATGACCCCTTGTATTCCCGTCACTTCCATTGTGATGAGGAAATACTTGAAGAGTTAAACAACCTTGACTAACCATGGGATGCACTACACCACCACACACTCTTCTTCCCACAGGAATCCTCCATGCCTCCAAACAAACACCCCATCTACGCAGTCGAAACCAAATATTTTATCCCATCAGGGCCTATCGACTGGTTCAAGAACCCCATTCCTACCCCTGATGCTTTTGAAGAAGGCAACATGGCCAACATTTCCCCGACCATTAAAATCGACATTTCCATAAAAAATGGCATTGTTGAGGAAATCACCATTGGAGTTGCTTGCACTCCTTAGGAAATCACTACCTACAAAGCCCTCTTCCAGGAATATCGAGATATTTTTGCATGGTCATACATGAAAATGCCTGGCCTCAATCTCTCTATCGTCGAAAATCGCATCGACACCTGCCCTGACATTACACTAGTTTGTCAAAAACAACGACCGCTACACCCATCGAAAGCAGCGGCCATCAAAGCCGAAATTGACAAATTACACATTGTCGGGTTCATTTACCCCATCGCCTATACATCATGGGTCCAACCCTGTACCCGTCAACAAAAAACAGGGCACTATCCATGTCTGCATGGACTTTCGCGATCTCAATCACGCATGTCCCAAAGATAACTTTCCAACACCTTTCATTGATCAAATTATCGACGACTGCGCAGGCCATGAGGCTCTATCCTTCATGGACGGTTTCTCTGGTTATAATCAAATTCAAATTCACCCAGCCAATCAGTATAAAACCACATTCACTACCCCTTGGGGTACTTTTTCATATCGTGTCATGCCTTTTGGCTTAAAAAATGCTGGCGTAACTTTCCAGTGGGCTATGACATACCTCTTTCACGATCTAGCTCATATCATCCTCACATACTTGGACAACCTCACAGCTCGATCCAAGAAACGCACCCAACATCTTGATGATTTGCGAATCATCTTCCAACGGTGTCGTCAATACAACATCCGCTTGAATCCCCTCAAGTGCGTGTTCTGCGTCACCACGGGGTGCCTCCTCGAGTTCATCGTTTCCCAAAGCGGTATTACTCTGGATCCCCTCAAAGTCCAAGCTATCATCGAAATTCCACCTCCCTAGAATTTACGTCAACTTTAGAGCCTACAAGGTAAAGATAACTTTCTACGGTGATTTGTCCCAGACTACGCCATTCGCGCACACGGTTTCCTTCGCTTACTACGTCACAACATCCCATTTCACTGGGATGAACATGCCCAACAGTCATTTGACGATCTTAAACTGGTGCTCTCCAATGCCCCTTTAATCAGTGCACCTGAATACAATCACAACTATATTCTCTACGTATCAGCATCAACTGTTTCAATAGAAGGAGTTCTCGTGCAACTAGGTGATGACAATCGCGAGCATGTCATTTATTATGTTAGTAAAAACCTCTCAGGGCCACCCTTGAAGTATAAACACGAAGAGAAACTAGCTCTTGTGGTCGTCCTCGCAGTCCAGAAACTGCGTCACTACATTCTGCTTCGCACAACCAAGGTTGTTGTAGATTCCAACCCTATGCAATACTTGTTCAGTCGTCAGCAAATTAACAACAAATTTTCTCGATGGATCGTTATCCTTCAGGAGAATGATCTTGAATTCTCAACACCCAAGAGAAAGAAAGCCCTCGTTCTCACCGAACTTGTCACGACCCTCCCCTCTGACACCATTAGTGCCCCCGTCAATACCGACTTTCCCAACAAACACCTCTTTTACATCGCTTCGGATGATCCTTGGTATGGAGACCTCCTCATCTACCTCCGAACTCAAAAGTTTGGTAACCACCTTTCACGAGATGATCGTTTTCATATTCGTCATCAATCCCCCTGCTACCTCCTCATCAGAGACATCCTATACCGGCGACGAGTCGACACCATTCTTTTTTGATGCCTGACCATTGGCGAGGCCGTTAGAGTCTTGAATGACTGCCACATCGACACATGTGGGGGAAATCTTTCGGGAATATCCACTGCTCAGAAGATTATCCGAGCAGGTTACTTTTGGCCTACCTTGTTTCATGATTGCATTCATGTCGTGAAATGATGTGAGCAATGTCAACTTTTCGCCATCAAATCCTGAGCACCCCCCGCTCTTCTTCATCCATTCATCACTACCGGCCCTTTTTGTAAATGGGGCATCGACTTCATGACTTGTAATCCCCCCTCCAGCAATGGTCACAAATACATTGTTGTCGTAGTCGATTACTTCACCAAATGGGCAGAAGATATGCCCACCTTCAACAACACCGCTGACACCGCAACACATTTTTTCTTTAACCCCGTCATATCTCGCTTTGGAGTACCACTCCAACTCATTTCCAATCATGGGAAACACTTCGAGAATGAGATATTCGTCGAACTCTCATCTTGGTTAGGATTCTCTCATGAGTTTGCCTCACCATATTACCCTCAGTCTAATGGACAGGTCGAAGTAGTTAACAAGGTCCTCAAGACCATGTTACAGTGCATGGTTAATAAACATAAGACCAATTGGCATCACATGTTATTTTCCACGCTATGGGCTTACTGTACAGCTGTGAAAACAGCTACTAGTTTCACACCATTTCATCTAGTCCATGGGGTTGAGGCCACTCTTCCCATCGAGTGCGAAATTCCCACCCTACGCACTGCAATTGAGCTATTACCCGACACTTCTCTAATGGAGAAGCGCTTGCTGAACTTAGAGTCTCTGGATGAAAATCGTCGATCTTCATTACAGAACATTGAGGCAGCTAAAAAATGATCCAAGGCTACCTTTGATCGACATGTCAACCTTCGCTCATTTCGCGAAGGCGACCTCATCCTGGCTTACGATATTGCTCATGATACCTTTGGCCATGGAAAATTCGAGTCACTATGGCATGGCCCATACATTATCCAACATTGCCTCACCAAAGGCGCATACAACCTGGCCTCTCTCTCAAAGAACCCGTGAACGGGTTGTATTTAAAGAATTTTTATGCTTAAACGTAGTCATTCTACTTTAGGTTATTTCTTTTATAGTGTTTTTAATCTTTTTCCCATCCCTCACGTCTAAACTCTCATTTGTGCTATTGATAGATGCTCTTTCCACCGGCCTATCACATCAGTTACGCCGACGGAACTAGCTGTTGGACACAAAATCTCGCTTCGACCGCTTGGGCCCTCTACACCCCCTCACATGAAATGCTCCATTCGAGCGGCACATGTTTGGGTTTAGTGACCAACAACCAAGCCGAATACACTACCTTCATTGGCCTCCTGGTCGATGCCCAGCATCCTAGTATTCATCACCCTAACATCTTTCTCAACTCTCAACTAGTCGTTCTCCAGCTCAACAATGTGTAACACGTACGTGATCCTTGCCTCTTTAGCAAATACCTACAGGTTAGACTGTTATCTCGACATTTTGATTCCATTGCATTTACACATATTCCAAGACAATTGAATCAAATTACAGATAACCTAGCTAATATTGTGTTAAACTGGCATATATCACATCAAGCTACCTCTACACATACATAAACATATCAACAACCTGTCATAGCATATATAGATTAGACATCATCAATACATTAACAAAACACATGTAAACATCACATAGATCTCAAAATGTATACTCATGTATATATCGAAAGGTCCACAGTGCCATCCAAATGTTTACATACAAAAATACAAGTATTCGCAGGCTAGTGAAGCACCTCGGTACAAAATGGACTCATCATCCTATATACAAAAATACATCAATACATAGAGCACCACTCAAGGTGCCTCTAGAGCACCACCACCTATCCCTCCCTCAGGCGGTGGTTGCCCACCCCCTACTGGTCCCTCCTGCCTCAGAGGTAATCGTCCGGTCATCACAGCACTAGCTACTACTGTCGGTCGTACCACAACCCACCATGGCAACGAAATCCCCACGCACTGCTCCAGGATGCCCTCATCCTGGATGCGTGACCACATGCCCTCAGGCACGTCCTGTAACACCGCCTCCAGGCGACGACGTATGTCCTCAAAATCTACTCCGGCATCCGCTAGAGGAGCATGTGATGGCCCAACACCAGGGTCATCAAACCGACATCTCCTCGCTGCTCTCTCTGGATCAGATGGTCACGCCAGGATGTCCTCACATAAATGTCTATCTCCAACATGCGGCCCTCCCCGTGGCGGTCTCTCTGGCTCCTGACGAGCCAACACTCTCCGCAACTCCACCTCACGCCTGTGAGGTGCCACATCTGCACATACAAACAAGCAACATATAGTATCAACATCTATATCATATACATATTTCATGCTATCTCAAACAAAAAACATATATATCAATATTATCAACATACCTCGATGGTCAAACACCTCCCCTCGAGGTAGCACCATGTCCAGATCCTCCCAGAAGTCAACCCCGACATAGGGGTATTACAATATAACCTGTGACATTTGTCGCCACACCTGCGTCGCCTTAGCAGTAAAGAAGTGGCCACCCTCGCCACCACCATGATGAAGAAAAACAATCGACCACCACTTTAGTCATGGCTCTCGCGTCCCAAGCGCACCCAATAAAATCCTTGGGTGCAACATATGCACCCTCTCCAAAAACTAGGCCACCAGGATGGACCCAAAGGAAAAATTTCCAGTATCTGTGGACCGATAGTGGTCCAGCTGCCCTACCATCCTGGAATGTAGCGTAAGCCCCTAGGCGAAGTTCTCTCTGGCCAAGACTCTCTCCATCACAATCAGTTGGCCACCACTGATTCACTGCATCGCCAGCGACCCATAAACTCTCACAATCATCGCTACTATGCAGCGATGCACCAGGGCATCCATCACCCCAATGCTCACGACAGTGCCGAACATAAAGTTCAGCCCTGAACAGTATCTCCGACCAACTGTCGCTAGCACAAGATCCCTCGGCAATACCGGCTCTGCCAGTAGGGGCCTTCCCTGAAATGGGAGCTCAGTCAAAGAATACATCCTCCACTGCAGTGAAGGAAATCTACTCTCCCCGCACTATAAAGAAATGCAGGTCTGGACTCCACATCCAGATAAGAAACTACAAGAGATACTCCTGCACCCGTATCAACGGGAACTCAAAGAACTTCAGCAGCCCACAGGCTTCCAAAGTCACACGTACACTGGGCTCCTCAATAGCCATGGCGTCTCGCAGTTGGGACCAATCCTACTCTTGCCAACCAACCGACATCGTGCGCAATGCTCACCTGCAACCACATAAAACAATCCTAAATCATCCCCATGGACCATCGAGAACATCAAATAGATAAGTTTTACACCCGTCAACCTTGCCTCCAAGGTGTGGTTGTTTAACCCACAGGCGTGCACACGTGCACACCTGTTCATCCCACAGGCGCACATGTGTGTGAGCTTGTTCACTACACATGTGCGCTCTCAAGCTTGCCTTTTCACTACATAGGCGCGCTCTCAGGCATGCCTGTTCACTACACAGGTGCGCTCTCAAGCATGTTTGTTCACCCGACAGGCGCACACATAGTGCACACCCTCTACCCCCTTACCAGTGCTCCCATGCATGCCTATCCAATGGGCAGGCATGCACGTGTGTGCGCCTACTTCCCAATCGCCCGTGCACGTGGGACCCACACTCATCAAACCCTTTGTATGTCCCTCTGTACAACCCCTGCCCAAAAAATGAAACCCTAATTCTATGCAGTATGATCAGACCACTAACCTGAAGCTCATTGGTCCTCGATCGGATGCCTCGTCCTCCCAGAATCTCCAAATCTCCTTTGAATACTTCTCTTCCAGTTACTATAGCAACAAGTACAAATGAAGTGGCAATGTGGGCCCTACAACTATATATAGGCCTTTTTGCCAAACTTCCACTCACCATTTCGGGAGCTACGAGCGTCCATTTCTCGATCCGTCTTCAGCCATGGGATCAGCATCCCATCATCTACACTACGCCAATCCCTGGGATTCTTTTCATCCTAATCCCCCGGGACGCCATTTTTTCACACCCTAATCAGGTACACATGCGCATATTCAAAATTCTCAAATACATGCTCATATATTCGATTCTCTTTAGATATTGTTCACATCGGGTATTTGGTTTTCATGTGTGTAGGTACTTGGTCATCATACATCAACACAACCCCTTTAGGTATATACTCATCATTGGCATGTAGTCATTCCCTCTGAATCTCACTTACATTTCCAGTCACACCCTCTGACATTTGCCTCTAGGATCCCCATTTCTGGCTCTGTAGTACCAACACCTCCATTTGCACCTTCGGTACTATCACTCGGTAGCACTCTTACCCACATGAGTTGTCCCATTCATAGCACCCTTTTGTGCTTTTTGACACTCATGTTGTTTTTCAAAACCCTTTAGGGATAGGAGTCCCGATAGTCTTACATCATGTCGTGCATTAGCCACATACTCCTCCTCATTTTACTAGCTTTCCCGACGGACTCTCAGATTTTCTCTTCACAGTTCTATTTTTGGACTGCACCTCCGCAGTATCACGAACCCTCCATTTCATCCACAATCCGTTTGCCCATCTACAAATTTCCCTTCATTTCAGCTACCTCATACAGAAACCCAGCCATGGGGCCCCCACCCTCCACTAGTTCTCCGAGCAAATTGTGCCCTACCCGGGCCAACCATCTCACATTGGGGCACCTGATTCTATATTTGTACACTTATCCTGAATTATTCTTTATTAATTGTACAAACGCCTTTTGTTTCCAACATTTACATTACCTTTTTGTCGTCACCTTTGGAAACCTTCTTCCCTTTTTTGGCTAAATGCAACCCATGTCACCCTTGGTTGGGGCACTTCTTATCATCCACCCTTGACGACATCATCCATATCTTTAGAGTACCCCACAGGCCACTTATCTCTGCCCTCTGAGTTTGTTCACCTTGTCCCACCTCTGGCACAACTTATCCCCTGTCTTGTTGTCCCCCTGACATTCAACCTCGTTGAATGGTTGCGGACACTTTTATCTCAAAATATACTCCAACCAAGGGAAGTCTTGATTCTTCATACATATTGACTTCGTCCATGTACCTCCTTCACTTCCTAACCTCACCTAGTAGATTTCACGAAGCCATTTTCTTCTGGGATTGGCGTCCCCCTTTTTGTCGACATCAGCACAATTTTCCAGAAGGGCGACAGTATCTTGATTCTCATTACTCATCCAATGAGAGATCTCGGACGACATAGGGAGAAACACAATGGCTCCCTGCTGTTATTGACCCCCATAACATTCGACGTCAACACTTTCTCATGTTACTGTGGGTCTTACTTTTCGACTATTGCAGTTAGTTCTTTTACTTGCCGAAGACCTCTGAACTTGGCTGGGCTATCAATGCCCACAGAATCCGTGATACTTCTTACAATCGTCACTGCCTACTATTTAGAGTATGTTCATCAGCAGAATTGTCTTCTTCCTTTATCATGACTACCCACGAGGGAACTGCAATTGTCTACACCAACACTTTATTCCTCTTTTTTTTGAGTTACATGACATGAGCATGGGGCATGCCCACCTTGTTTGTACAGAGTTTGTTTTTTACACACCTCATCGAAGGTTGGGTTCTACCGGTTCCTTTTTTCCTCCAACGGATCGCTCTGGGAGATCCCACTATTGCTCTCTCTTACAACAACACTCTCAGTAGAAGAAACATTGATGGATTTTAGCTATACGTATGCTCCTAACCTCATCCATCATGGGGCATCTGTTATCACTGAAATTTTGTCCGCAAATGGTTACAAGAATTCAACATTGTCAAACAGTTATGAAGTCATCCATGGACCTAAATTAACAAAAAAACATTCATAAAGGGTAAACAACTATACAAAATAGTGAAACATTGAAGGGCGCTATGAAGACACTTGGGGCGCACGCACATGTGCACAACAAAAACGCACGATTCGTGCACATGCGCATGATGCGTGACTGTTGTCGCAAAAATCCGTGCACCTGAGAAACGATGCATTTATGAGAGTGGTCGGCCTCCCACCCACTTCTGGTTCAGCTTCGAAGCTGATTTGACACTCAAATCTGGACTGGATTCGATTGGATGGCTGGTCAAAGACCTAGAAATGCCTTAATTAGCCTCTTTACACTCTACAAACTAGTTGAACAATAGCTCAAAGGAATTCTATAAAAAGGCCATGGATACACTTCATTTTTCAAGGAATTTCATAGCAAAATTATGCTGCCACTATTCTCTTGAGGACTCTTCTATCCTTGCCAATAGTATACTTGCATCATTGCTTTGGGGCAATCCATCTCACCCCTTGAGTGGATTAGCAAAAAATTATTTCACCATTTTCATTTTCATTTTCAAAGTTGTAAGAAGAGCTTACATGTGGGGGTCCAAGAGCCCTCCCTTGGAGGAAGAAGGGACTCATAGTCCCCTTGATTCTCGGTGTTTTGTTTCACTAATATCAGCCTTATCATTGGTGACATGGGTATCATTGTTCTTTTTGTCTCTATGTCCCTATGATTATAAATTTAGTTGTTGTTTTATTTCTTAGTTGTTGTTTTATATTTATTTTTCTAGCCCTTTTCCTTGCAGTTGTCCTTCTCAGCAAACCCAACTGAGCTTGCAAGCACCTCTATTTTTCTCACTAAGGTGATGAAAGAGGCGCAACAATGTGGAAGGTCACCAAAGGATCACTGGTGATAGAAAAATGATAGAAGGTATGTACATTGTATTTATGTACTGGTAATACTGAATCTTCTATCTCTTTAGCTTCTATAGGAGTGGATACAACACTGTGGCATCATAGGCTTGGACACATGAGTGAGAAGGGGA
>SNQJ01S0031895.1:46399-62449 GCA_010110895.2 Picea sitchensis | reverse complement strand
TGGATTTTCATGAGCACTGTGTTTATGGAAAACATAAGAGAGTCAGATTTATTAGAGTTGGAAAAGAAAAGAAGAGTGAAAGGTTAGAGATTGTGCATACATATGTATGGGGACCAACTCAGGTATCATCTCTTCATGTCTCTCATTATTATGTTACTTTTATTGATGATGCAACTAGAAAAACTTGGGTTTATTACATTCGACAAAAATATGATGTTTTTGATACTTTTAAGAAATGGAAATATTTGGTTGAGAATGACATAGGAAAAAGGTTGAAGTGTTTTAGATCAGAAAAGGGAGGTGAATATTGCAGAAAGGAATTTGATGATTATTGTTCATACCATGGGATTCATAGAGAGAAAATAGTTCCAAGAACACCACAAGAAAATGGTGTGTCAGAAAGGATGAACATGACAATCATGGAGCATGCAAGGAGTATGAGATTGCATGTTGGGTTTCCCTTAAAGTTTTGTGCATATGTTGTAAATATTGTTGTTTAATTAATAAACATAGGACCTTCAATCTCTTTGGATGGTGGAATTTCATAGGAGGAATGGACAGGTAAAAATGTAAGCTATTATTTTTTGAAGACTTTTGGTTATGAAGCATTTGTCCATATTGATAAAAAAAATAGAACAAAGCTTGAGGAAAAATCCAAGAAGTGTACCTTTATTGGATACAATGTTAAATAAATATGGTTATCACTTATGGGATTATGAAAATCACAAAATCATTAGGAGTAGAGATGTCATATTCAATGAGAAGGTTATGTACCAAGATTATTGGAGAAATTTCTATTTTCTGCACACTAGTTCAGTGGGAGTTAACTGACTAGTTCTATTTTAGACTTTCTAATTTTAGACCATCACTATTATGGATGCATTCCTAAGAAAATATCATTCTAGCTCAGTGTTTCTTCTCTTTTCTTAATTATAGGATGTCAATGCCTATATGAGTGAACAACACTCACTCATTGAACATATCATAATATACATTGATTCTGATTCTTCATATTGTATCTCTCTTCCTTTTATTGATAAGCTTTGTTTGTGTATGCTTTAGCTAGGTCTCCTATGGAGGTTTCCATGAAACACTGACATGGTATCAGAGCTAAGTTTCTTGGAGCAACCCAGACAATCCAGAGAAGAGCGAAAGAGGATTTAATTATTGAGTAAACCTAGTTTTCGCCAAAGTCGCAACCTATCCCTATAGAAAGGTGAAACAATTGGAATCGATGCAGTCTATCCATTTCTAGGGTGCGATGGTCACACTCAAACTTATGAATTTTTTTTTTCATGAATCGACGCAACTTCTACACATCCAAGGTGCAACATCGTCGCACTGTATTCTTCACCAAGGTGCAACGTTTAGTTTTACGACATTGAAGCACCCTATCCATTGCTAGGGTGCGACATAGTTGCACTGTATCCTTATTTAGGGTGTGACGATTTAGTCTGCCCTCTATAAAATTGATTTTCTGCAGTAAAGCAGACATATCTCGAAATCCACGATCTGGGTTGGGCTAAAATTTTGACCAGAGACGTATAACATAGGGATTCTCATGCTCGCAAAAACTCTCCAAAAACCACATTGTATTTTAGGATATATAGTTGTTTTATCATATCTATAACTACCATAGAACCTTCTGCCATATCCCAGAATCCACGATCTGGGTTTTCAGGATCTTTTCAGAATCAATAGCACAGATGGAGACGATGCAACTTCTTCAATCAAGTCTGGTGATAATACTCACACCGTATACATATTTTGAATGGAAGTTGAGGGCTGCATTCCAACTCAAAAGAAAAGGACTCTATAATTTGACGATGGCGATAGAAACATAACCTACATCAGTGCTTGAGAAGACCAGATGGGTGAACCATAAGGATGAGACCACATGACTAGTTCTTGAGTTAATATCCATTGATTTATGGTTTCATGTTGCTGCATGCAAGACTCCAAATGATATTTGGACCACCTTGGAAGGACTCTTTGGAAATAAGGATGAGATGTGAGGTCATATTATTGAGGTAGACTTGAATACCTTAGACCCTAAAAGTTTTGATAATATACAAGATTGCTTTACTAAATTTAAATCTTTGAGCTTGGGTGAATGTGGTAAGAGAAAAAACTTATTCTAACAATCTTGGCCAAGATAGGACCATAATACATTGTATATGTCTCCAATTTCCATTTTGGCAGATGTCTTTTTGGAACAAATTGGAAAATGCCTACGATGGCTCAGTTCATTGAGTCTCTCACACAAGAGAAAAAAAAAATCATACAGATGGTCCTCATGAAAGATCCCAAATCACATCCACTCACCATGCATGATGGACAAGGATCATCCAAATAGAACGGGAAGGAGAAACAAAATGAGAAGGAGGGATATTCCAAACCCTTTAATGATTCTTCAAGTTCCAAAGACTCTTCAAATTCCAAGAAGAAGAAGGGAAATAAATGCACTTATTGCAATGAACTGAATCATGAAGAAACATATCTATCTTATGGCACATGCACATCAACATAACAACCTTGGAAACTTCATTCTAGAGGGAGTCAAGAACGAGAAGGAAGAAGATCATGCTCCTAAGAAAGGTAATAATCATGCTCTTGTTGTAATTAATTCCTCATCCGATTCATGGATTATAGATTCTGGTGCATCCCATCATATGATAGGGAAAGATGACATTTTCTCTTCTTTGAGTCCATGCTCAATACCCCCTATTCTCACGGGGGATGATACTCCAGTAGCAGTAGTAGGAGAAGGGAGAGTGGAACTCCACAATGGAAGTTTTGTTACATGTTCCAAATATTTCTATGAATCTTCTCTTAGTTTATCAGATCACTTAGAAATGTAAAAAAGTTCATTTTACATCAGATTCAGTTTCAGTAAAATGCATGACAATTCCATCACTTCAATTGGTGAGGTGGATCATAAGTCAAGGTAGTATAAATTCACTAAGTTTTCTAATGATGACTCCTCTTTTCTACTTACACATAAGGAGTGTACTTTGCATGCACCTCTATTGCAACATGCACATACTCTTGAGATTCCATCAGTTTCAGACATCAGAGATGATTCCATACACTCATATTATGCACATGGAAATAAGCAGGTAGTACAACTAGATAAGAAGCTAGTGTTGAAGCTTCAACAGATGCCGAAGAAAGCACATTTCACACTTCAGGAAACAAGTATCCTTGTAGGGAATCCATTGGATTCGAGGAGGACTCGATCTCAGCATGAGGATCCTTCTCATGTACTTTTAGCTTCAGAACCTGCAATGCCCATGCATTTCTATATGGTTGAATATTCTAATCTGCATATCTATAGTGAGGCAATGGGAAATCCATTATGAAAAGAAGACATGGAAAAGGAGTATGACTCACTCCTAAAGAATCAGACTTGGAACCTGGTTCCACTTCCACTAGAAAGGAATATTTTCAGGTGTGGATGGGTCCATAGGATCAAGAGGTACAAGGCTACATGGGTTTCCAAAGGAATTCATTAGATCCATAAATATTTCTACATCTTCAAAAAGACTTTCATTGAGAAGAAGTTTCAGACTTTGTGGGATCGTCTTGCAGTGAAGAACACAATTGCCTAGCAATTGCCTTTTCTTCTTCTGATGCATTGTCTTTTGCAGGGGTGTTTTGTTCCCACGTGGTTTTCCCTCTTTCCTCAATTTTATTCATTGTTCATTAGTTGCATTGTACATGAGTACCTAATATGGCCTAGTAGCCAGAACTCATTTTTTACTCCATAGTGATGTTTACGAGGGGTGTTGGAGAAATTTCTATTTTTGGCACACTAGTTCAGTGGGAGTTAACTGACTAGTTCTATTTTAGACTTTCTAATTTTAGTCCATCACTATTATGCATGCATTCCTAAGAAAATCTCACTGCAACTCACTGCTTCTTCACTTTTCTTAATTATAGGATGTCATTGTCTATATGAGTGAACATCACTCACTCATTGAAAATATCATAATATACATTGATTCTGATTCTTCATATTGTATCTCTCTTCCTTTTCTTGATAAGATTTGTTTGTGTATGCTTTAGCTAGGTCTCCTATGCAAGTTTCCATAAAACATTGAAAAATATCAGTTGCAGGGAAAGAAACAAGAAAAAGAAAAACTAGAATACACGGTGCTTGATGAGATCACTGATTTTTTTTTTCCAAAGGTACCAGAAAATCAAAATGTACAACAAAAGGAGAAACATGTACCTCAAATTCATACAAGTATTGTTAGAATATCTACCAGGTTAAGTAGACCCTTGAACAATACTCTCCTTCATTGTATTATTTATTGTTGACTAATTCTGGTGAACTAGAATGTTATGAAGAGGCAATGCATGTAGACACTAAAAATAAGTGGGAGCAAGGCATGAAAGAGGAAATGGATTCCTTGGTAAATAACAATAACTGGGACTTGGTTCATTTTCCCAAAGGAAAAAGAGCATTGCATAATAAATGGGTTTACAAGTTGAAGGAAGAAGATGGAGGAAAAAAATGGTACAAGGCTAGAATTGTTGTAAAAGGGTTTGCACAAAAGAAGGGTATAGATTTTGATGAAATATTTTCTCCTGTTGTTAAGAGGATTTCAATTAGGACTATTTTAAGTCTTGTGGTAGTAGAAGATTTGCATATTGAACAGTTATATGTAAAAAAAAAATTTCTCCATGGGGATTTGGATGAAGAGATTTATATGAAGCAGTCACAGGGGTATGAGGTCAAAGGGAAAGAAAATTTGGTATGGAGGTTGAAGAAGAAATTGTATGTCCGAAACCAAGCTCCAAGGCAATGGTATTTGAAGTTTGATAGGTTTATGATAGAACAAGATTATAGTAGATGTCATTCTGATCAATATGTTTATTTTAAAAGGGTATAAAATGGAATCTATATTATCTTGTTATTGCATGTAGATGAAATGCTTGTTGCAAGATATAAACATGCTCAAGAAGAAATTAGCTAATTCATTTGCGATGAAGGATTTGAGTGCTGCAAAGAAAATCCTTGGTGTGAGAATAAAAAGAGACAAGAAAAATCGCTAATTGACATTATCTCAGGGTGAGTACATAGAGAAGGTGTTGGAGAGGTTTATAATGCATAATGGAAAACCAATTAGTACACCTTTGGCCAGCCATTTCAAATTAACCAAGGAAATTTGTCCCAAGACACAGGAGGAGATATAATACATGTCCAAGGTCCCTTATTCATCAACAATTGGTATCTTGATGTATGCGATGGTTTGCACAAGACGATATATTTCACATGCAGTGGGAGTTGTGAGTATGTATATTAACAATCTAGGTAAAGAACATTGGGAGGCAACATCCTAGTCAATGTACCACTCTTCTACATATTTCTTCTCAAAAATTGTATAAAGATTAAATTCATTGGATCTTTCTTCAAGATAATCATCATAATGGATTTGTTTTGAAAAATCAGATTTCCTTTTGCATACAATATTTTTGAAAATGACCCAGCTTACTATAGTAATATCACTTTCCTTTGATGTTGGGGAAAGGAAGATGGAGCTATAAATTTGTTACATCTACATGTCATTTTAAATTTATGTTGCCTTAATAGTTGGTATACTTATTGTTCTTAATTTACTAAAAGGTACATATGGATGGAAATGCAAATGGATTTGGAATATGAAATTGTATCCAATAAAGAGAATGATGTAATTAGCATAGTTATGGGTCAAAAATATTCTACATTTTCTGAAATTTGTCATGAAATTATAAATGATGGAGTCATTGGATATCCCTTTGAGTTTGTTTGTAGTAAAGGGCACATATTGTACCCAAATCAAGAGAAAAAATGGATAGTGTAAAAAACAACTATAGTTGTCAAGAGGAAACTAAACACATTGGAAATTAAAACATTTTGATCAAGTGTAGTGGATAAAACTCCAAATGTTGGAAACATTGGAGAGCATCTGGAGGAATGTCTGCATAAACAACCAAGATTTGAAAGTGTGTCAGAGTCTATAGGAAAATGCATATATGTTGATATTGTTGTATTGGCATCTTGGGAAAACAAAGTGAATAGTTTAATGGAACAGTTTGATGGGGAGAATCCTAGTCTCCAAGTATATTCAGAAAAGGGAAAACATCAAATAAATATTTTGTGTGAAAAATGTGGTATTACTTATGGAACATGGGAAATATCACTAGCATCTCAAACATTTCTTAACTTAAAAAATTCTCATATGAAATCAATATCTTATCAACGTAACATTTTAGCAATGGGAAATAGTCAAATTCCTTCATGTAATGATGAAGCAACACGAACAAAAATGGTTGGATATCGATTTGAGATTGAGAAAGCAATCAAACTTCTAAATGAGTTTAACAAGACACAAAATCTTGATTTGTTCAAGGTGGTGGAAGAAAATCTTGCAGAATACAAGGACAAGGGAAAATTAAAAGTGGAATGTACACGATGCAATAAATGGTTTTGTTTAGTGCCAACTAGTGGTAAGATTGTCAGTTCTTTGAATGAACACATGAATTCAAATAAGCATATTAGTTCTATAGATGAGGCTCTTCATAATACAAGTAAGTCGAGGATTGGTACAATTGGGAGACCCAAGAATCCTACCATTGACAAGTCCCAATAGAGTTTGAATAGGTTATTGGTTCCATCATCACCATCACTATTGCATAGGGGTTCTACAAATCCAGGTGCTTCTACTTCATGTGTGTTAATTATGCAAGTTTTAATTTAATTCCTTTTCTATTTTGAATGTGCATGTTATTTTATTTGTTATCTTATTTGCATGAAAGTAGTTCTAATGTATTCTTCATATTATTCTAGGTCATTTATCTCCCTTGATATTTCAATGTTGGGGGTATAGGGATCCCTATATTGATAGAGATGGGGAGATATGGGATACAAAGCTCCTAATGGATGATCAACAGGGTGGGAAATTATGGGCCATATAGAAGCATACCAAGAGGACACTATGTTATTATGGTATTGAATGTCGTATTGAAGACACGTATAAGCATATTGATTGCCAGAGTACTTCTGAAACATGAATACCTTTGAATTCATTGACATGCCTTTTTTGTGAGTTGATTCCTGAATGTAATGACTTTAGAATGCGCTTATATCATGAATTCAGGAGAAACATTAAAAGACACGAGAGAGATCTAGGGAAAGGGAGAATAATGGACCATTTGAATCAAACTAAACTCAAAAATTTTGCACGAGATGCAAATGCTAGCCATAGATCAACAATATGCACTCTTTGGTGGGAGATGACGAAGGTTTCGACACTGTCTATTAGAATGAGGTCCTTGAGGGAATTTTTTTTTGAATCTGCAAAGAAGAAGGATGTATTTAGGTTTTGCAAGGATGTGTGTGATGCTCATAAGCAAGGAAAATTACAAGGTAAAGATGCAGTATGGGAATTTGTCCAAGATATTTTTCACGACATGATGCATCCAAAAGTAGGGAGAAGGTATAGCACATCCAATAAATCCATATATGAGATGATTAAGTTGTGGGGAGGTCCTAGATTACATACCTTTATTAGTTTGAATATGGATGGAACTTCAATGTCTATGACTTTAAGGAAAGTTAGAAAATCATTGGCGTATATCCCAGGGGAGCACAATTACATTTTAGAGGAAGTTGGAAAAGTTTATGCTTCTTATAAAAACAAACATGGTATATAGGGTGCAATTCCTTTATTTCTCATTGAAGATGAATCTATCATGAAAATATATGTTAGGTGGGTAGAAAAAAGTGATACATTGGTGGTATTTTGTGGTAATAAAGAATAAAATAAGTGCCAATCACATTTCTTGGTGAGGGTTGGTGAGGGCGTTGCAGAATATGAGATTATTACAAACTCTTTTAAGAATTGTGTGATTGGCCATTATGCACATGTTATTATTGAAAATCATTTACATGAGAAGCATACCCATTTGGTTCTATTTGTTCATCCAACGTGAAATAGGTTCAATGTAAATTTTTTTCATCAGCAATGGGAAAAAATAAAAGACCTATGGAAGAAACATGTTGAAATTTTTTTGGGACCATTATTGGTCATTCCTTGGATGGACATAGTAGAAGAAGAAAACCTATGTTGAAGGACTATTATTAAACTACATGCATTAGATATCAAATTCCTTGGGAAGGATGGAGGCTAACTGGATTGTATGATGGTTTCAAAGTAACAAGACTTCATGACTAGGATTACATCCATAATAGAAAAAAGTTAGTGAATCATTTGTTTAGCGATAGATGAGATTTGATTATTGGAACATAGAATGATAATCTTTACCATTTCAAAATGGTATATAACACTTTTAAAGTGGATGATCAAAATCGTAAAATTGAAGATATAGAGAGGATTGATCGACAAAATTTGGGTTTAGAACAATGCATTGCTTCAAAGCATGTTCAGAGGTGTTTTAAAGAGATGAGAAGTACATGTGGTCCAAAAGAGTGGACACTAGGTATAGAGACCTATATAACAATAGTTTCTATCTATATTGATATTTTTTGTCTTTTAGTTTGACTCTTTGGGAAATAGTACAAAATGCTTCAAGAGTTCATCATTTTTTTACATTATGGTTATGTTGGGTATGAAAACAATCTCATACTAATGACAATAAAAATTTAATAAACAAAGAGGCATATCAAGATGTGAAAATTTCTTACAACTTGCATTTTTGTTGATGAGATTGTTTAGGGATCATTACTCTAACTTTCCATGTGTATTACACTCGACTGGGTCAAATGTATGTGAGAACCTATTTAACAAAGTTGGTGGGATATTTGGAGAAGAGAGGGCATATTATTTCGCTGACTTACTTCATGCCATTGGAACCATTCATAGAGTTGTTTAAGAAGAATCAAATCCCCAAGGGATTCGTTTTAAAAAATCTCATAAGAAACAAATGAGCTTGGAATACATTGCACCAACAAGTGAGCAGGGAAATTGATGTTTTGTCACAATATGATTCAATATATACAGATGAAAAATTTATATAATACCTCAAGATAGGATTGGAGGATGTGCATGGAATTTTATCAAATCTTGGCATGAAACTAAAGGGAGACACCAAATTTTCTTGGTGGTTTAAACCATGGATAGAGGATCAAAATTTTCCAACATTACAATTTGTGGATACAGTAGTTGATGATTCTCCACCATGCCATTCCAACTCTATATTCCAACCTTTTCCCTCAATGCTACTTGATGACAGTGAATTGGAAACAATGGAAATTGAGTGGAGGCATGAATTAGATGAAATTTTAGATTCCAATGATGAGAATGTAAACATAATTATCAAACCATTGGTGGAGCTTAATGGTAAGGATATATATACATCTTATTTGGTTATTCATTTAAATGGAAATCTGACATTATCCAAAGATAGGTTGATTAAAGTGAGAAATGGGGTCTACTTTAGGCAAGATGAGAGTTCTCCAAAAAAGGGCGTTTCAGTTGGTTTTGGAGTTGCCTCAAATTGTGCAGTGTTTTTTGAGAGAGAGTCTATACCTGTCGTTGAACGTGCTACAAGAAAAGGTGTTTCTTGAAGTAAAAAACATGGTGTTTCTTCTAATATTTGGTACATTGTAAGAGTTAAAAGAATAAGAAAGAAGGATGGTAATAGGGTATTTTATAACCACAATTAAATTGATATTTTTTATATGACAAAAGGATTTGAGCTTCAAATTTGTTGGTACAATCGAATAAAGGGGAAACACATGTACAAGTATGATTTGACAGATCATAATTTCATACAACTTGAGTATTTTATAACAGTGGCCAACTTATCATAAAATAACATAAATGACACATACAAATTAGAAGAAAGTGATTACAAATTTTTTCAAGATCTTGTCAAAAATCTAAATAGGCTAAAGTTTTCACACTGTTTTCAAAACATTCTTCTTTATTTTTTCTTTTTTATTACTATATTATAGGTTATTTATAAATTATTCTTGTTTATTTGTTTGTATTAGTTTGATGCTCACTAATACATTTTGGCCTTAGGGTTGGTGAATGGGTCAGATGGTGAATGGTTGGGATAACTCAACATGCAATTATTGGGCTTCATATATTTGTTATTGCTTTCTTTCAAAGTTGGTTTTGAGGGTTATTGAAATTTCTGCAATAGCTTCAAAACAAGCACTTGTGCCCTTGGAATATAAAACTACAAGGATTTTAATTTTTTTGGGTATTATAGTCATACTTTGTGATGGAGTGGAAATAAGGCATCATCCTTGTTGAAACTTTTAAAAGGATGAAACAAGTTTTTGCATATCAAATTTTGGTGGCCATTCCCATATTGTATTTCTTTTCAAGTATACATTTGTTGAGTGTTTTAAGTATACATAGAAGGCCCTTGCTTCTTGTTGTGTATGCCAAGTGGATTCTGAATTTCTAGACTACTTATAATGTGAATATCATTTTTGGGTTCATTCATATTTTGCAAGTTAATTGATAACTAGGGTAGTTACTATTAATATTATATGTTTGGTTTTTCTCACAAAGGGGTGACGATGAATTTCTAAACTAATGTTCATGGTGAGAAGTAAACAAAAAATTTCTTTTGTTTTATATTTCAAATGCATATTTTTTAATGATATAAAAGACCCGAGAAGGTTCTAAACTACATCCTCAAGTTGTCCAATATGCATACATGCTTCAAATTTATTTATTTTGATATTGAACTCTTAAATTTGAACATGATTTTATCATTAGTCACTGGATAGAAATGATCCAGAAAGAAATCCTGGTAGAAATGAATTGCCAAGTAAAATCTACAAAGTTATTTTTTTTCTTGTTGAAGAAATTACAATTTTTTCTAAAGCTTCCTTTTCCTGTAGAAATGGATAATTTCATTCTACAGATTAATGTGTTCAGATAGTTGTCTCACTATGGATTGTGCATGGTAAAATTTTGTTTGTAATTTCAACAATGGCATAAATAGGTAAGAAAAACACATTATAAAAAGGGTTTTAGGTTTTGTAGGTATATATTTGTAATATATTCTTAAGGTGTTGTGAGAAATTGGAGTTAATAAATATTTACAAACACATCCATGGATGCGAGATATCTTCATAACATGCAAAAACTTGATGGATCTTAGCAAGATTATGTTAATTAACTATTTTTGTGTTCATACACTTGCTAAGTTGGTTTTTGAATAGTGATGGGATTATGTTGTTTACAACAATATTTTGAATCTAATTGGTCTTTGCATGCCAAATTGGGTTGTTGTGTATGACAATTTCGCATACACAACATCCCCCATGGAATGTTGTGTATGCCAATTTGGAATACACAAAATTCCATGCATACACAACATCCCCCATGGACTATTGTGTATGCCAATTTGGAAAACACAAAAGTCCATGGAGGCTACAGTGTATGCCAAATTGGAAAACACAACAACCCATGGGATATTGCGTATGAAAATTTGACATACACAATAGCCCATTGGTTGTTGTGTTTGCCAATTTGGAAAACACAACAACCCACGTGATGCTCTGTGTTTTCCAAATTGGCACACACAACCACCCATGGGATATTGTGTATTCCAATTTGGAAAACACAGAAGACCATGGGTTTTTGTGTATGGCAAATTGGAATACACGATAGGCAATTGAAGCAGTCCATGGGCCAATTTGTTTGCAAATTTGGAAAACACGGAGCTGGACCGTTTTGTATGCCAATTTAGCAAACACAAAGTTGTTGTGTATGCCAATTTAGCAAACACAAAGTTGTTGTGTATGCCAATTTGGAAAACATAGATCTATTGTGTATGCCAATTTGGCATACAAAACATCCCATGGATTGTTGTGTATGCCAAATTGACATACACAACAACCCATGGGATTTTATGTATGCCAAATTGGCACACAAAACAACCAATGGCTTGTTGTGTATGCCAAATTGGCGTACACAACAACCCATGGGTTGTTGTGTATGTGAAATTGGCATACACAACATCCCATGGGATGTTGTGTATGTTGATTTGGAATAAACGATATCCCTTGGGCTAATGTGGATTCCAAATTACAATACATAGTTGTTGTGTTTTCCAAATTGGCATACACAACAACCGCCATGGCCTGTTGTGTATGCCAATTTGGCATACACAACAGGCCATGGGGGCTGTTGTTTTTTCCAATTTGGTATACACAGCATCCCATGGGATTTTGTGTATGCCAAATTGGCATACACAACATCTTTGTGTTTTCTAGTTTGGCATACACAATAACCCATGGGTTGTTGTGTTTGCCAATTTGGAAAACACAACAACCCTATGCTTTCCAAATTGGAAAACATAACAACTCATGGCCTCCTGTGTATGCCATGGGTCAATATAAAATTTATATTCTTATTTTGGTTTCTTTTCATTATTTAGTACTAATCTAACTTATTAGGAACATGTATGAAACACCCTAAAGGAGTCTTCTAGTTACCGCATCCAACCAAGGTTTAGAGATAGGGATTCACTACACCCTGTCGCATCATTTTTACTTCGACCATGCCACATTGGTATCAATTATTACAACAAACCTACATGTTTACTATGACGTTTTGAGTAATTATAGTGGTCCTTTAGATCCAAGATGTTTGTTTGTACCTATATTGTTTTTTATTTCAACTTGAAATCCATTTTCACACTCAATTTTATTCTTATATTACCATGATTTTTGTAGTATAAGATAGGATTCCCATAAATTCCACCACATGACTGACCAACCAATGACAGTTTCCACTTTTGCAGAAACAAAAATGAATTTACTTACATATTTTTTAAATTTAAACTAAATCAATATTTTATTTATTGAACATGTCACATTTCTGGTATTAGTATTAATTTTAGAGATAGATTGGTTTTGGGTGTTTTTGAAAATGATATATAACTTGATACTCTATTTTTTGTCATTTTAAAACTATATTAGATTTGATGAAGCATTTTCCAAAATCATTTCTACTTTTAGATATCCTAGCTTACTAGGCCTAGGATTTTATGTCCTTTGGTGGTTGTATTGGTGTTTCAACAACCTGACTTTATACATGTAATTGTAGTAAGAATAAGTTGTGGTTGGATGAGTAGATTATATTTATGTGCAATAAGGTTTAATCAGGGTTTACAATCAGGGTTTACATCTTTGATTCGACTGATGAGATAGTTTTTAATCTTTTCATCATTAACTAGATAGATTTTTTGAATTATTAATTGCATAAATATTTTGATATTGTATTTTTTGGTTAAGAACAAAATTTAGGGCTTGCTACATGGGCTGGTTATTTGTACTATATTTTTATGATATTTGTTGTAACCTACATATATTTTCCTGTAGGTGAGCCTCCATCTCTAAATGCAACACATACTGCAACTGCAGTGGGTACCATGGTTTCCATTTAGGTAGCATCTTTAATGGAAGGATCACATTACACATATAGGCTAAACAAATCTAACAAACCTAGAATGCTTTCACAATTTTGTTATTCTATCAAAAAATTTAACTCTAGCATTTTCTAGTTATGCTTGTTGTTAGGGATGACCAGGAAAATTGTCTTCTAGGGTGGCATTGGTCCTTCAGGGAATTCTACTGATGAATTATATGTGCTTGATTTAAACCATTCAAAATTTGAATGGCCTTGCCTCAAGGGATTCTTCATGTGTGATTTCATTTTCTAAGGATATTTAGAGGGGACATAAGTTTTTGGGGAATGATGGTGACCATAGATAGGGGAATGAGGAAAAAACATGGTTGCATGAGGAAAGGATGAAAATTTAAAAGGGGTGAAAACATTGTGATTGTGGCCTTGTGGTTGTTGAAGAGTCTTCTACGAGGTTCAGAACTTGGCCACCACATCTTCCATTATTTTGGTCTCATATTTGTGTTGTTGTCATCACTAGATAACAATAATTTTCCATCAAGCTTTGTTGTTAACATTTTTTATGTTTCCTCAAGATTGAGCAATGTTGGAGGCCTAAGAGTTGGTAGAGTCTCTTGAAGGATCTTAGGGGGCCACAACATAATTGAAATTGAGAAAATATAAGATAATTTTATTAATGTCCAACTACTGACTACAAATAGTTTAGATTGAATGTTGGACTATACCTTGAAAGTGAAGGACCAATATTTTGTTGTTATCATGGATTGTTGTAGATCTCATGTTTTTCTACAAAAGAATACAATAATTTATTTCATCTAGAGAATATTTATGAGAATGAACCATATGGTTATGCTTTTCAACATTTTCACACACATTTTCTATCTGTGGTTTTCTCATTGAACGTGAAAGTTGGTTTTTTGGGAATTTCAAATTTACATCCTACTTTGGTGGTGTTCATCTAGTATTTTGGTAACCTTCTAAACTCATGTTTAATGTGTACAAAATAGGAATTGGTGCAACGTTTATAGATATTCAAATTCTATACTAATTTAATGAATGCAATATCCAATATCCAATATCTGCATGATACCTTTTTTTGACATGCCATTCACAAATTTTATTTGTAACAAGTAGAAATTTTACTAATTATTATATTGATTGTCACAAAATTGAATATATTGCCAGTCAAAACTATTTATTGTTTATACTGTAGAGGCTCCCTGAAGCACGCAGTTGTGAAATTAAATATATTAAATTAATATTCTATGTTCTCTTGTTAAAAATACATGATTATAGGATTCCAACCTTTATCTCCTTATGACATTCTATTTGTTATCCCTACTTCATCCATATCCAACCAGTGGGAGGAGCAAGACAAATTTTATTATTTTGTGAAAAACTTTTCCAATTTTCATAGCAGAGTCCATCCTTCAATAAGCATAGGTCAAGTACAAGTAATTGCATGACCAACATTGAGTCAAACAATAAATTCATGTTGGTGAGATAGTTTGGATCCACTTGGATAACCTATGCTTCAGAAATCAATAACATCACAAGATCAAGCCTATTTGGTATGGTTTGCATGGTCCTTACACACCAACACTCATAAAATGGGTTTGAACACCCTAAAAGTTGGATTTATCATTTCAACTTTCCATCTATGATGCAACGAATGTCACCCAACTTATGTTATATGAACCCCTTCACTTGTAGTAATATGTTCTGATCACATATTTGGACAAAATATTCAGAATTGGAACCAACATGTTTTTCCCCAAAATTATGAACTGGGTTGGAACCAACTGAAGAAATGGTATCTTTGATGCAACAAATTTCAACCAACTTAAGCTGTATGAACCCCCATCACTTGTAGTAATTTGTTTCGATCACATATCTGAAAAAAGTAGTCATAATTGGAACCAAATAGTTTTTCCCCATAATTATGAGTTGGGCTGGAACCAACTAAAGAATTGGTATTAGAACTGGTCCAGTAAAAAATACATAAAATAATCCAATCAATAAAAAATATATTTTCAAACCTATGACTACCCACTAGGATACCTCTTTGCATGTCATGTACAAAGGTTGAACACCCTCCTAGGTCAGGAAACACGTGGATTTGAATGAGTTGGGTGACTCATGAAGCTATATCACCCCAACCTAAGCTTTAACATCAACTTATATGACACACCTTGTTTTCTTATTTTTGAATTACCTTTGTGATTTGTGATTTGTGATTTGTGATTTTCTTGTGTATAAGAGTTCTCTCATGTTTGCATACTAAGGATAGAAATAAAAAGGGGTATTAAAAATTATATGGAAAAAATGGATACCTGGGATATCTAGTAAAAACATAGGGTTTTAAAATTGTACATATGTATTGGGAGGGGGTTCAACAAAAGAATATTAGTTTTTTTTTTTCAATATTTAGTGAAATAATGAGTATTATTTATTATCCCATGAATGAACATGATATGCCACAATTTCATTGAGTGAAGCCCTTGTGGGAGAGAGGAAGACAAAGATAGTGTGTGAGAGTGAGGGAGAGGGAGACAGAGAGGGGGGTATGGGGAGGAGGGAGAGAGAAAAAAAGAGTATAATAGAGGTCTAAAGAGACATGGAGAGAGAGAGGGAGGTAGAATGATGG
>SNQJ01S0031895.1:14931-28082 GCA_010110895.2 Picea sitchensis | reverse complement strand
GATCCAAATATTTCATAAATTAATTAAATGAATATATGAAGTAATCTATTTTGATTTAACTAATATATAGGTATTCCATATATTATTTTCAATGTACTTCATTTATGAATTAACATATGTGATTTTTCATATTAATTTATGTATGTTTGGTTGAATATATAACTATGTAATGAATTAGAAATTTGTTTATTTAATTTGGAATATATTTTTATTTAATTTACAATATCAATATTATACTTTTTGCGAACTATTTTAAGGGCCTCGTGTCCAAAAAATTTAGCATTCCTGAATTAGTTTTCTTTACATACATTTTACATACGATCATGGACAAAAGCCCAAGAAAAATTTATGATTCCCGAATTAGTTTTCTTTAAAGCAAGGGCTCTTGGACATAAGAAATTTAAATTTATCAAATTATAGGTTCCTGGATAGCATAAATTATACATACCAAATATGTAATTTTATAAAGTAGATATTTACTTTTATACATACGAACTATGTACTATTATAAAGTATGTGGATGAGATTTTATAGAGCATGCACAGAGCCCTCATTCCATACTTAGTCAGTTTTTAGATTGCGGGTTCTCGGACTGGCGGGCTGAAAATTGGGCCTCTATTGTTCTGTGGCCTACAAAGAGCACACAGAGTTCTGCGATATACAAATTGACAAGCGGACTTGAAGACTATTTGAATTTTAAGCGCCTCTGTGGAAAGCAGTATGAAGGACAGGTGGTAAAGATGCAATAAATGACATACTCTCTATATGTGAGTAGAAAAAAAGTAGTGAACAGAATTTTGTGACATTTATATAAAAAAATAATAAAACGTGTTACATATTCTTGGAAATTTAAAGAAACATTTATCTATATGTGTGTGTGTGTGTGTGTGAAATATGATATCTCAAATTTGAGTGAGTGATTTATGTTATTTAATTTTGAAAATGACCAGGCAGGAAAAAATATGCATCAAAAAAAAAAAAATTGAAATAAAATAAACAGAATGTGTTCATATTCAGCATAGCTGAAGATAAAAATCTAGGAACACATAAATATATAAGGAGACAAAATAATAGTTTTTTTTGGAATATATGAAAAAAAGAATAGTTTGTTACAAAATCCTGGAAATTTAAATGCGTTTGTCATATAGACTGGGATTGTGACTCCCGCGGACCATAAGAGAAATATGTACAAGAAATAGGACTAGAAAGAAGAAGTGGGACACGGTAGAGTGTAATACCTGAAGAGTAGAAATGGGAAGATATCAGTCTTTGGCTATAGATTCCTATTCAGAAAAGGTGGAATAACTGGATTGATAAAGAAAGAACTAACAATATACACTTAGAGGCATGGTACATATAAGTAATTTTGGTATTGTTTGTTGATGCCTTTTCTTGTTGGTGTTAGTCGCTGACCCGCTTGAATAAATGGACTGATAAACAAATGATTTATACTAATGTTCGATATAAGTAATTTTTCTATTTGCTTGCTAATGCATTTTCCTATTGGATTTTGTCCACGACCCACTTCAAGTACTCTTCAATATATCTTCTCAAGGGGGCGACGTTGATGTCATTCCGGATTTTAATGCTCAAAAGTTCATTTTCTAATTCTCTTAGATCAATAGAAAGATTAGAGAGATCATGATGAATGTCTCCATTTTGTACCGAATAGCGGACTAGCCAGTTTTCCACGTGTTCTTCATGATATTCAAGAATCCTGTAAAAAAATTCCAAAGACAAGGCCTTAAAATTAACAATTTGTTTATCGAAATCTTGCTTGCTTAATGCCAACAAGTTGATGATTAAGCTAGGGTCCTCAAAGTCATTTGTCCTTCCAGATAAATCTATTATGGTGAGCTTTGTGAATAATGTTTCTTTCTTTGATATTGCTTGTTCACATGATTGGACAATGAGATACAGGTTCTTCACCTTCTCTTTCCAGCATGCCTCTAATTGAGTGAGCCATTTTTTGGACGGGAGATCATGTTGTCTTCTTGTCGTGTCTAGCATGTTGTTGACATGAAAGGAAAAAGGAACGATCATGTGCAAATAGAAACTTTCTTCATATTTTAAATCCGTCTGCAGAAGTTGGAGCGATTTATGTGCCTTGCTTCCTAGGGAATCCATATTTTGTGATGTTTCCCAGGCCTTAGTAATCAATTCCGTTCTTTTGGTGATATTTTTCTCCACATATCCTCTACAGGATGCAAGGAAGCTGGAGGAGCCTTTTAGATTTGCTGTAGGGGTGCAGGGAGTCACAGGCATGGCTTTTGCTAAATGACTGCCAAGCAATGGCATAGGAAACAAAGCTTTCTCTAATTCCTTAATCCGATCCTTTAGTCTGACATTCTCGACCTCAATGACTCCAACGGAATCATGAAGAGAATCTCTGGTTTCCATGTGAAGTTGAGAGATTTTGGATGGCTGAATATTGGCAAGGTCAAGTTCTGAACGATGTTTTCTTTTCTTATTTTTTACATCTCTTTTTTCAATAATTAATTTTATTTATTTGCTTTCAAAATCAACACTCTGGAATACAAAGGATTCATCTTCGTAAAAAAATTCGGTATCAATTATGTCCATTGGGTGGCCATGGTGAATTGCATCTCAGGGTTGATTAAGGTTGCAGAATATGTTATCCAGATCATTGTCAAGATCCATGTTTTCACTCTAAATTTTGGGCGGCTCCGCCTCCCCTACAATTTGTTTTCCCTTCTTTTGCACGGGAAGCTTGTGAGAACTATCAATTTTAGGATGAACTATTAATTTCTGGTCCTTAGGCCCGAAGATGTTCATTGTATCTCTACAAAATTGTCATGGAGCTGCTGCCAGTAGGTTATGAAAACGTCGGTTTTCTCCAGACGCTGCTTGAAATGAACAAATGGAGGGGACAATTTAACCCTTTGGAAATGTTGGTTCAATGCGTGTGAATGGAAAATATCCTTGAGTTCTTCGCTCATTAATGACAATCTCTATGTGTATTGTATGTTGAGCTGTTAGAAGTAAATCTTAATTATTGCATACTTAGAAGTGTGAAGGTAGCGATTACGACGAAGAACATTTAAGGATTGGAGGTTTCATGAAGGAAACAAGTTGATGGTGTGCCAATGACATTCCATGGTATTTGAAATTAACACTAGGAAGGGATAACAAAATCATCCGCAAATATTGGTTTAGTGTGCATTAATGGCATAAATTCTCGAGCCTTGCACCCATCAATGACAATCAAGACGGTGCATGCACGATGACCTGTTAGCATTACAGATTTAGAAATAAGACATATTGTAATATACCAGATATAAAAAGTATGCAGAACATAAATAAAATGCTAGAAATCGAAGAATAACAACAATATAACCAGAATAATCACCACAATAACACTTAAATGATGTAAGAATAACAACAGAAATAGCACTTTGATTCTGAGAGCAATGTTCAAGAGCCTCTTCGAGGGGGAAACATCTAGTCGAGCAAAGATCTATTACAATAATCTCCAAGCTAGGGTTCTCATGCCCTTGACTCCCATTTATACTAAATATGTCTATCAAAAGAAGCATCTAGAGGATGATCCTCCTAGAAGCGGAAGCTTCTATTGGGTCTTCTTACATTCGACTTATTCTATTTTATTGCAAGGCCTTATTAATATTGACCTTTATTACATTTGAATATATTGTTCTACCTATGTGCGGATTAGGACCCTAACATGTCCTCCCCCTTAAAAACAACCTTGTCCTCAAGTCTTGAGATGTGGAAATTATTGCAGAATGGTAGCTGGTTCCCAAGTGGCATCTGCTGGAGTTGTATCTTTGCATTGGATTAACACTTCCTTCATGGTTCTCTGATGCAGGCGACGCTCACGCTGGTCCAAAAATGTTTGTGGCTGTATCAAAATGGATCCTTCTTTGACTAACTCGAGAAGGTTGGTTTGAATTTGGCACTTAGTTCTGATAAACTTCTTTAAATAGGAAACATGAAAAACAAGATGTAGCTTCAAATGACTGGGAAAAGCTAACTGATAGGCCACATGTCCTACACGCTTGAGAACTGTATAAGGACCATAAAATTTGGGTGCTAGCTTCTGACAATGCTCAGCCTTGAGGGAATTCTTCTTATAAGGTTGCAGGCGAAGAAACACCTGAACCCCTTCTTCAAATTGACGTTCAAAGTGACCTTGATCTGCTTGTTGCTTCATGTGATTTTGTGCCATGACCAAATTATCTTTGAGGGTACGGAGAATAACCTCTCGAACTGTAAGTGTTTGGTCAACCGCCTAGACCTTCAAGACACCAGGTAATTATGAGAGAACTGAAGGTGGCTTATGTCCATATACTTCTTCAAAAGGAGTCATGCGTGTAGCTATATGGTATGAAGTGTTGTACCACCATTCAGCTAGGGGTAACCATTGAGCCCACTAATTTTTCTTTTCTGAGGCAAAACACCTCAAATATGTTTCCAAACACTTGTTGACAACTTCTATTTGACCATCAGTCTGGGGATGATAAGTTGTACTGAGATGCAATTGGGTGCCTTGTAGCATGAACAGTTCTTGCCAAAAATTGCTTGTGAAAGTTGGGTCGCGATAAAAAACAATAGAGTGTGGCATGCCATGAATCTTGAAGACTCGGTCCATGAAAATTTGAGCCACTGTGGATGTTGTAAACGGGTGTTGAAGAGTGAAAAAATGAACATACTTGGAAATGCGATGAACAAACACCATGATGACTGATTTATTTCCCGATTTGGGTAAGCCTATAATAAAATCCATAGAGATGTCCTTCCAAATAACAGGTGGAATCGGGAGCGGTTGTAGTGTGCCCGGAGATTTGATTGTTTCTCCCTTGTTGTGTTGACACACATCACATTCGGTGACAAAATTATGAATGTCTTCTTTCATACCATCCCAAAAAAAAGAACGTTTGACCCTGTCATAGGTTTTGGTGAACCCAGAGTGCCCTTTTGTCGGTGTAGCATGAAGCTAAGAAAGTACAGTGGATTTAAGCTTTGATTGTTTACTTAAATACAAAAGGCCTTTGTATCGAAGCTTATCATGGAGCCAAGAGTACCCTCGGGGGGATGGAGCACTGGACTACAATTGTTGGATCAGTTGCGAACTTTTGGGATCTTGTAGCCTTTCCTGGCAAACATTTTGGAGCCAATGTGGTACAATGAAGGAAAGAGAAAAAAGGTATCCTTCATCTTCATATTTACAGAAAAGTGCATCTGCAACCAAATTTTCTTTTCCTTTCTTGTAAATGATCTCATAATCATATCCAAATATCTTAGTTACCCGTTTTTGTTGCTCCGAGGAGGAAATGTGTTGTTCCAAAAAATACCTGAGGCTTTGATGGTTTGCCTTAATTTGGAAGTGTTTCCCTAATAGATAAGGGCGCGACAAATCAACGACATGTAGAATAGCCAAAATTTCCTTTTCATAGATAGATTTGCCCAGATTTATTTCAGATAGTTGCTTGTTTGTAAAGGCCAATGGCCGACCCTCTTGCATAAGGACATCACCAATTCCTTTCCCTGAAGCATCACATTCCAAGAAAAAGCTCTTTGTGAAATCAGGAAGGGCTAGAACTGGAGTGGTGCACATGGCCATATTCAAGGTTTGAAAAGCTTGAGAAACAGATGGAGTCCAAGTGAAAGAGTTCTTTTTTAGGAGAGCAGTGAGAGGTGTTGCAATCTTTCTGTAATTCTTAACAAACTTGTGATAATAACCTGTTAAGCCCATAAATCCACGCAAGCTTTTGAGAGTCTTTGGGTGAGGCCAATCTTGCATAGCTTCAATCTTTTTAGGATCCACCCTAACATCATCCTTGCAAACTAGATGACCCAAGTACTCTACTTCTGAGGGGCCAAAAGAACATTAAGATTGTTTTAGGAAAAGTTCATGCTGAGAGAGTAGATGGAGAACTCGATCCACATGAGCAAGATGTTCTGTCTAGGTCTTGCTATAGATGATGATATCATCAAAGAAAACTAAGACAAAATGACAGAGAAAATGATGGAAGACATGATTCATGAGGCTTTGGAAGGTGGAGTGGGCATTACACAAGCCAAAGGGCATGACCAAAAACTCATAGTGGCCCTCATGAGTTCTAAAGACAGTCTTGGGAATGTCTGCCTCTTTCATACATATCTAGTGGTAGCCCGAACAAAGATCAAGTTTAGTACAGAATTGGGCACCACTCAATTCATCAAGGAGGTCATCAATGATAGGAATGAGAAATTTGTCTTTAATGGTAAGTCTATTGAGGACATGAAAGTCAGGACACATTCGCCAAGAACCTTCTTTCTTCAAGACCATGACCACAGGAGAAGAGTAGGGGATCGTACTAGGTCGAATAGCCTGCATTAAGGAGTTCCTGGACCATTTTCTCAATTTCATTTTTTGGGGAAAAGGGGTGACGATACAAATGGATATTGGGAGGAAGGCTTCCAGGTACAAGGGGAATGGAATGATCATGAACACCACATGAAGGAGGAAGTCCCTAGGGAGTGGAAAATACTCCTTGATGTTTTGAAAGGATGGCTTAGAGGTCTTGCGGCATCGAGGGTGTTTATGTGGCTTGTATGGCATGGAGTTGAGAAATAACACCATAATGACCCTTTTTGAGAAGTGTTTCCATGCAATGGGAACTAATGATCTCAGGTGAACCGGAAGTGATGCCTTGGAACTTATATTGGTGGCCCTCCTGGTCAAATTGCATGGTTAATTTCTTAAAATCAATGAGAATGGGACCCAAATTCCTTAGCCAGTCTGCACCCAACACAATGTCACAAACATCCATGTCGATATAAAACATATGAGATTTCAGGTGGTAGTCACCAATTTGGAGACACAAATTTTTACAACGCCCTCCACGTTTCATGGAGCCACCATTGACAATCATGATTTGGAAATTATTGACAGCATGGATGTAGCAATGAGTTTCTTAGGCAATGCGGAGATGAATAAAATTATGGGTTCTTCCACTATCAACCAGAATGATGACCTTCCGATGCTTGATGTAACCAATTAGCTTGAGGGTTTGGGGAGCGGAGAAGCCAGTGAGAGCCTTGAGGGAAATGACTGATTCTACTTCAGGAGGGTATGAGAGAGGGGTTATGTCGGGGGTTTCAAGTGACTTCGACACAAGGGGAGTTTCAATATCCTCTTCCAAAATATCCTCGGAGATGGCCATAAACAACTTTTGTTCCTTACACTTGTGGCCCAGGAAATATTTGTCATCACAATTATAACAAAGGCCTTTGAGTTGGCGTTCAACCATTTCAGCCTTGGTCAATTTTTGGATCTTTAGTGGATCAGAGGGAGTATTGGGATTTACTGGTTTAGGGCGAGGGATAAAGGAGGGTTTCTGATTTTGAGAAGACACAACTTGTTGTGCTTCTTTATCTCTTTTAGTAGCCTCCACCCAACTCTGAGGCTGAGCCATGAGGACATGGCATTGAATCTCATCCTTGAGGCCACTAATAAAACATTCTCGGAAAAAGGCATCAGACATGCCCTCTGTCCGAAACGCCAGGCACTCAAAGGAAGCTATAAAGTCTTCCATTGTTCCTGATTGTTTCAACTTTGTCAAACGTCCCAAATGGTTGGTGTCAGTGTCAAAGCATTCATAAAGCTCTACCAGAAAGTGTGTCCAAGCAATATACCCTTGATGAGAAGTTTTTCTCCATTGCCACCATTGCCAACGTTCTTGATCTAGATGGAGAACACCATACCAGAGTTTGGCCAAGTCATCTGTAATGTCGTATAAAGAGAAATAATGTTCCATTTTGGTTACCCAACCAATGGGGTCCGAGCCATCAAATTTGGTCACATCCACCCATGGAAGGTGTAGGTCACGTTGAAAGTGATGGTTCTGAAAGTTATGGGAATGAGAGGAATGGTCACCTTTAGTATGTGGAGGTGAGTAATAGGAAGGGTTATCTGTAGGGATATGCAGTTTGGTGCAGATTGTCGAAAAGACAGATTCAAGCTGGGTGGTGAGGTCTTGTTTGATTTCCTCCATTGAGGACTGCATGGTTGTATTGATGGTGAAAACATTGGCACTGAGTTGTTTCACTTATTTTTGGGTCTCGATGAGACTAGATTGCAAGGTGTTGAAGTGAGATTCCAAGTCTTGTCTATGGGTATGGGCCATGAGGATGGGGGAACTGAAAAGGAGTGGGAGGGGTCAAATTTTTTTCCAAAAAATGATATGGATGAATGTGATAAGGGCAAAGAGATTAATCCAATGGAATAGGTCTCAAATAATGGTGAAAAAAATTCCAGACTTTTTTTTTTTTTTACACCTATGGAGTTATACTCTGGTCTAAAGAGTACTGCAAAGAGGAAATGCCCAAATGCTTAACCAGAAAGAAATGTGTATTTACTTGGCAACCCGAACACAGTGGCATGACAACAGATCTTGTCTATTTTAATTTGTTTATGTTTCTGTCCCCAAGGGTTCTACAGACAAGGGTTTTCCCTATGCTATAGCTCTCTGATATACGTGCAGGGTCCAACAGTAGTACTCGACCCAATATCTCAGGGAACTAACTAAGGAGGATAGACTGTACCCTTAGTTGTACTACCCGACTACCCAGGTACTAGAGAGTATCTTCCCGAGTGTTGTTCTCAGTGGCACTATAACAGTCAGGCGACCAATCGGTTTATCTAAAGAGGGCTTTAGGAAATCTAGGTCGATCCGTACACAGGTGCTTTCTAATGCGCTACCACTCGAAGGGGTACCAACAAGGGTTACAAGGGTGGCCAACAGATGTGCGCTTAAGAACCACTTGTATTTCCTGCATGTATGAATCCTTCAACCGTGGGTTTATGCGCGTAATGACAGATTTTTGTGGCCTAAAGATGCCGTAATATGTCTCTACCCTGGAAAAAAAATTACCCATAATTTTTGCCAAGGAAAGTGCTCTGATACCGCTTGTAATATACCAGATATAAAAAGTATGCAGAACATAAATAAAATGCTAGAAATCGAAGAATAACAACAATATAACCAGAATAATCACCATAATAACACTGAAATGATATAAGAATAACAACAGAAATAACACTTTGATTCTGAGAGCAATCTTCATGGGCCTCTTCGAGGGGGCAACCTCCAGTCGAGCATAGCTCTATTACAATAATCTCCAAGCTAGGGTTATCATACCCTCAACTCCTATTTATACTAAATATGTTTATCAAAAGAAGCATCTAGAGGAAGATCCTTCTAGAAGCGGAAGCTTCTATTAGGCATTCTTACATTCAACTTATTCTATTTTACTGCAAGGCCTTATTAATATTGACCTTTTTTACATCCGAATATATTGTTCTACCTATGTGTGGGTTAGGACCCTAACACACACACACACATATATATATATACATTATTTTTTATTATGGACACGTGTGAAGGTGATGGAGACAGGGAAGAGAAAGCAAGGAAGGAATGGCCAAGTCTGAAAAGCAGTCGGAGAGGCTTCAAAATAAATATATAGGCGATAGTGAGGACTGGCGAGTGTCCAACAGTGAAAATGAATGAGTCAGAATTGTTGACTACAAAACATGTAAAACGTAAGAGGGCATGATGGTGCAGTTCAGCGGAGGGTTTGTATATTTGCAGATTTGCAGGAAAGTCGCTAATTATGGAATGTGTGATCTTGTGTAAGCATTCATGGAGCATAGTGAAGGGAAGCATGTACAGTATTTGGATCGCGGGTTCTCAGGTTAGCGGGCTCAAAAGTGGGCCTCTATTGCTTTGTGTCTTACAAATGGTACCCAGATTTGCGCGATATAGAAATTGAGAAGCGAACTTGTGGGTTGAACATTGCACTTATATTGTTCCATGTCCTCCAAAAAACACTCATAGTTCCGTGATATACAAATTGATAGGTGGACTTACATACTTACGACAGTTTTTGGATCGCGGGTTCTCGGACTGGCGTGCTCAAAATTTCGCCTCTATTGTTTTGTGTCCTACAAATAGTAGGCAAAGTTCTGCGATATACAAATTAGTTGACAGAGTGCAGGACTGGAGCCTTCAACATTGCAATTGTCTACATCTAAAACCATAGCCATAAAATTAATTAAGCAGTATGTGTACAAATGAGGAAAAACTAAATATGCATATTTTTCAAGTATGTACGGATCACCATTTTTTTCGATCACGGGTTCTCGGGCTGGTGGGCTCAAAATTGGGCCTCTATTGTTCCGTGTCCTACAAATAGTACCCAGATTTACGCGATATATAAATTGACAGACAGACTCCAGGACCAGCAGGTTCAAGATTGTGATTGTCTACATGTATAAGATACAAGATATATGCTACAAAGTTGGATGGCACCAACAAAGGAATTCGTGGCCATAAAATTCGTGAACTATGAAAATGAATGGCAGTCGGTTTGACTCATTATGTAGAGATATAGATGGACATCAAATCTGGCACTATGCTATTTGGGAACCCACCAACATAGACATGGATTACGCAAGTTTTGGATGCAAGATTTACAATTGGAACACGGGGAATAAGAGTTCGATAACGCCTAGTGGGGAACCCGCGGGCATAAAATTGGCTAAGGGAATGAAAGTGCTCGGTCGGACTCCTTCTACATATTTCATAATTATGTTCAACACCAACTATGTCGTGACCAGACCAGTATGTGTACAAAGCAAGGAAAATTAAATATCTACCTTTATAATGTATGGGCATGAGATTTTATAGAGCATGTAGGGATATCGCATTCCATACTTGGCCACTTTCTGGATCACGGGTTCTCGGGCTAGCGGGCTAAAAATAGGCCTCTATTGTTTCGTCTCCTACAAATAGTACCCAGAGTTCCACGATATAAAAATTGACAGGTAGACTTGCGGGCTAGCTGAGATTTTATAGAGCATGTAAACTTTTTGGATCGCAGGTTCTCGGGTTGGAGGGCTAAAACATGGGCCTCTATTGTTCTGTGCATTACAAATGGCACCCAAAATTCTGTGATATACAAATTTACAAATGAATTTGCGGGTTGGCTGGCTCAACATTGTAATTCTATTGATTTCTTGATATATAAGTTGAGAGATGGACTCCAGTGTTGGGGAGCTCCGAGAGAGGAGCAATACATACTAAATATGTACTTTTATAAACTATGGACATGACATTTAATAGAGCATGTACAGAGTTGCATGATATAGAAATTGAGAAGTGGATTTGCAGTCTGTCTGGCTCAACATTGCACTTCTATTAGTTCGTGTCCTCCAAACAACACTCGGAGTTCCGCGATATAAAAATTGACAGACGAAATCCACGACTGTCGGGCTCAAAATTGAATATGTATTATTATATCCAAACTTTTTGATCGTATATGGTCTTTTTGAATTATATATTTTCTTATACATTGCTTGAAGGTGAATTAATGCTAGCATTTGTTCGAATGTTTGTCTTAGCTTTTTATTAGTTAAATTTATCCCAATGTTTGATATGCTAGCATATCCAAGGTTTGTCTATTTTTTATTATTATTAAGTACCTAACATACTTAAAGCCTGCCACACACATTCTTTCTTAAATTTTTACACAACGCGAGGCCCTTGGATGGTTCTGACAACCTTAAATGTTTACCTAACAGGCCTCAAAGCCTTAAATGTTTACTTAACATGTATATCACGGAACAGGCTCGACATGAAAAATAAAAATAAATTTGAATAATTAATTGAATAAAATTTAACAAAACATTATCGCATATTAATAATGAATATGATATTTAATATGAAACGGGCAAGAGGACGGTCGGGGTGGTGATATAAAAGTAAGTGCAAATATGAACACATGTATCCACCAGTTCTGGGTCTAGAAATTTTTCGAGGAACGATTAATCCATACTAAACATGTACTTTTATAAAGTATGGATATCAAATGGATCCCTCATTCCATACTTAAACACTTTTTGGATCGCAGGTTCTCGGGCTGACGGGTTGAAAATTGGACCTCTATTGTTCTGTGTCCTACAAATAGCACCCAGACTTCCGTGATATACAAATTTATCGGACGTCGAGCTGGCTCGCTCAACATTTCACTTCTATTTTCCCATGTGCTCCACACAGCACTAGTAGGTCCATCATATACAAATTGACAGACAGAGTCTAGGACTAGCGGGTTCAATATTGCAATTGTCTACATGTATAACATATAACATATATGTTATATAGCTAACATTATCTAAAAAAATTATTTTCAAGTACTAAATTATTAATATTAATGAATATTGATATTATACAATTTAATTAAAGAAAATTAGCAAATGAGTCGCAAGGTTCCAGTCTGGGTCCAATTGTAGATCCCCGAAGTGTCGAGCGCAAGATTAGATGGACATGAAATCTTCTAGTCCATCGTCTGGGAAACCGCGAGCATAGACATGGATTACCAAGTTTTGGATGCAATATGTACACTCGGAACACAGGGAATGAGAGTTTGATAACGCATAGTGGGGAACCCGAGGGCATAAAATTGGCTAAGGAAACCAAAGGGCTCGGTCCGACTCATACTGAATATTTCATAATTCATGTGCAACACCCTGTGTGGTGACCAGATCAGAATGTGTAGAAACCAAGAAAAACTAAATATGGACCTTTATAAAGTATGGACATGATATTTTATAGAGCATGTACGGATATGGAATTCCATACTTGGCCACTTTCTAGATCGGGGCTTCTCGGGTTGGCTCGTTCAAAAAAATAGGCCTCTATTATTTTGTGTCCTACAAATAGCACATAGAGTTCCATGATATACAAATTGACAAGCGGACTTGCGGGGTGGCTAAGATTTTATAGAGCATGTACACTTTTTTGGATCGCAAGTTGTCGGGCTAGCGGGGTCATAAACGGACCTCTATTGTTCTATGCCTTACAAATAGCATCCACAACTCCACGATATACAAATTGACAAGTCAACTTGTGGGCTAGCCGGGTCAACATTGTACTTCTCCAGGGCTGGTGGGATCCCAGAAACAAGAAATACATACCAAATATGCACAGATCCCTTATTCCATACTTAGCCACTTATTTGGATCGCGGAATTGCGAGCTAGCAGGCTGCAAATTGGGCCTCTAATGTTTCGTGTCCTACAAATAGCACCCATAGTTAGGTGATATACAAATTGACAAGTGGACTTGC
>SNQJ01S0031895.1:0-14921 GCA_010110895.2 Picea sitchensis | reverse complement strand
TAGAGTAACAAATAGTTTTTAGAAGGATGTACCTTTTTTTTTTTTTCATAATGTATATTCTATAATTCAAGTACAACACCGACTATATGGTCACCAGAGAAGTATGTGTAGAAATCAGGGAAAACTAAGGAGCTGGATAATTGTTTTTTTTTCTTCTTTTTCCAACAAGCTATACAGATATGTTTTGAAACATAGAAATATGACTTTGCAATATGTTTGATGTATATCTCATAATTCAAGTGCAATACCAATTGTATCGTGATCAGACCAATATGTGTCTAAGATAAACATATTTTATTGAGGAATGGGCACATTCGACCAGACATGGTCAATAAGTGCGTTTTGCAAATGGCTTGTGTTGTTCAAAAGAAAGCTGAGACTTTTTTTGCACATGTAGTTTTCCAATTCTTTAGTTCTGCCATTATTTTGTAGCATGTCAATATTGAAGTCTCTTACAAGTGAAATGGGTCCGTTCAGATGGAAATGGCACAATGCATTGGAAATAACATCTACTATGTTGGAGAATGTTGCATGGGGAGCATTATACAGATTCAGTATTGCAACTTCTGTTTCATGGAAAAAAAAATTGCAAGCACCACTTCAACATTCTTTTCTTCAATATGTATATGGTCCAAAATTGGTACATATTGTTTCACCAATATCATCACCCCATGTGTAATGTAACTTGATATGCAATTGTGATTTGGGAATTGTTGGTTCTGCATGCATAATGCCATGTGTGTTTCCTGCAAGCACAGAATATCGGATTTAATTGTATCATAGTCATTTAGTATATCATCCATGTGTGGATTTAAGCTGCATGTGTTAAGCGAGACAATTGATAAAGATGAATTTATTTGTATGAATTGGTAATCATAGTGTAGTTTCCATTTTGCAGTGGTCATGAGTCGTTCCACTTCAATATCATCTTTTTGTTTCACTTTGAAGTTATATTTTGTGAGAGGACTTAGTAAATACGATTCTATGCTTTTGACATAGGACAATGTTGTGTATACAAGTCCATGTATCCAAATTCCAGCAGGTTGAAATGAAACATTATCAAGTGTTAGTCCTTGTGATCTGTGGACTGTATGTGCACATGCAAGTTTAATCAGAAACTGTTTTCGAATCTTCAATCGACTTGTCTTTGCTGATGTCGATATTGGCTTTGATATTCGCAAAATAGGTGTCCAATCTATTCTAGTTTTTGAATTATATAGATAATCAACTTGTTTGCTTGTCGCTTGCCTATATGTGGTTCATGGAACTTAATCCAAAGGACATCAAGTTTTTATTTTTTCGTATATCCTTTCAATATTCCATCTGCACCATTGACCAAGCCATCCTGTGAATCATAGTTACATGCATATATTTCAACCAACATTTCTAATTTGAGGATAAGCTGGAAAGGTAAAGTGACTGTATGTTCATGACGTGGCACATTTCCATGGTTGTCTTCTTTTAGGTCAATTGAATTGATGATGATATCATTGTCAGGAATGACCGATAGCATGTGGTTGTTATGCATTGCAACATCCTTATTTCTGTAGAACAGGTAAGGGAACATTGGGTCCGTTGGTGCAGGCCGCAAGCACCTCAAATTGATATATGTTAAGTCATCATATGTTTGGTTGTTTGTGCGCATTATATTCAAAATTGCAATGAATGTTACATTTTTCTGCCGCATTGTAGTATGCAACTCAAAGCATTTAATATTGCCTCTCCATAAGTAATGGGTCATTGTTTCCATGTTAAAGGTAGGTTGTTTGAATATCAAAGAATCTTGGATGGGTTGTGCCTGGTAAAGATCCCCACAAAAGATCATGTCAATGTTTCCAAAGTATTTCATGTGCACATGTTTTATGCTTCTTAGTCAGTTATCAATGGAATACAAGAACTGACTCCCAATCAAAGATGTTTCATCTATAAAGACAAGTTGGAGTTCCTCATAAATCTTAGACAATGTATCCAACATTTCCTTGCTAAGTGGAAGAAACTATGACTTGTTAAAAGGCATTAAAAATGCAGAGTGGACTATTGTTCCACCTGCATTATATGCAATTTTTCTTATGTATGCAACTATTAGGCCTTTTGGTTTCATAGAATCAGAGGAATTGTTTGAATCATAGATTCGTACAATCATTTGGAACAATGATTTTTTTGTGAATGTCTAGCATGTTCCTTCTTCGCCTGTAAGGAAAAAGTGCACAAGACTGTCCATGTTGAAGCGTTTTTTAAGAGCAATGTCCTTTAGAATAGTTTGGTGTTCGTGATTCAACAGACGTCTTATTCTGTGGCATCCATTATTTTTAATTAGGAAAGGATGTTTTGTGACTTGAAAACCAAGATTCATATGCTTTTCACTTCCACCTGATGGAGGAGGAGGCAAATCCGCTTGCAAGTCAAAGGACTTGGAAGGAATTCTGGTTGTTTTTCAGTTTGTGAATGTCTCATCATGATGATCAGGGTTTTCTAGGTCATTAACTACAACTTCTATATCACCCCATGTTGGATTAACCTTGTAGGTAAATCTATCTTCATTAATGTGCACTATAGTCTCAGACACAACATACGCAGCCTCCCATGTAGAGAAGTTATGTTTTAATGTCTCTTCATTTTCATCAAACAGAATGTACAACAACAATTTTTCTCTACAATAGTTTTCATAGTCACAATGTTTATTGTATTTGACAAACCGTATCACAGAGGGTTTTTTTCTTTTTGATATGGGTGCACCATTCTTTTTGTAATGTGATACGAATTCTGCTAAGCAGATATGCCTAATAGGAGATGAGCGTTGTAGGTAATAATCAACAATAGAGAGACATAGTGCATCTTCTGAATTGTCATGCTCTTGCTCTAGAAAAACCAATGGTTTAAGCACAAATGTGTGTTTTTCAAGTGGAGATGTGTTTATGAAGACACATTTTCTTGAACTGTAAGTGAGGGGCAGGGAAAGTGCAATGTGAACTGCTTGCTAAGAAGACATTTGTTGAAGATTAAGAAATGTATTTCAAAGTGTGTGTATCATTTGTATGGCATCAATATGACTTCTTTCATGTTCTTTGCGTATTCTTCTGAATGCACTTGTCATAGATTTGTCAACCTTTGTCATATACGAGGTACAATAGGATGTTGCAGCATATGCATTGAGAACATACTACGCATCTGTATTTTCTTTCCACATAACTGGCATGTCCTTGGAGAAACTGTTGTTCCAAATATGGGAAAGTTTTCGTTTAAGGAAAATTGTTGGTTGCCTAAGTGTACATTGTATGGCTTGGATGTACTCATCTTCTGATAGATTTAGCTCTGTTAAGAAGGCATCGAAGCTCATCAGCTCATCAAATTCTCCTTGTTCTAGAAATGTGAACAAGGATTTAGATTTCTCAACAATAACATTGTCCTCTAAACTAAGTGGCTCTATGATTCTTGTAGCTCACATTGGCGGCACGAGAAATTTGTATCTGTAATGCGAGTTTTTTCATTTTCTACAACTTAATGTATGGTAATGTCTCTGGATTTTGGAAAGTTTTGGATCCAAATGATTTGTGTTGCATGTTATGTATTTATCTACAAATTGTTTGATCTCTGAATTGTTATCAGCTCCATAGAATGGTGCACCCTTTATCCACAACAGTGCGTGGTCATGTTCATTTCCCCTATTATGGAATTCAGTCACAAAATAATAGTTCGATATTTTTCCGAAAAACGTTTCATCATGGAATATCAATTGTCTCAAAGCATTTATTCTATGTCTATAGTAGCAAGTACATGTCACTGGGTCTTTTCTTATGTGGTAGTCAATGTCATTATTTTTGAGTGTATCGGTTTCTTTTTTACATTTCTTGTTCCTATGCAGGTCAGATACGACAACTAGCAATGGATCCTAGCAATGCTCTGCACTTGTAAATGTGATGAAAAATGTTAGAGGGCCTAGTTGCCGGATCATTGCAAAAATTGTTTTTTTGTTTTGTTGCAAATAGTCAGGAGAGGTGCAAATGTTTTTGAAATCTATGTATCCAATATCAGATTTCATAATTTTTTCTAGGTTTACTTTGTACTTCACATCCTTGGCCAACAACTTTATTCCTTGTAACTGGCCTTTTCTTATTTGGACCCACATGCAGGAGAGAACTTGCTCTATTATTACGCGCATTGTTTTGAAAAACGAATTTGTTATGTGACAGGAGAAGTAACTGCTTGAATGTAGAAGCTCCCATCGTACTATTTTATGATAACTGAATCGTTTCGTAGTATCAGTGGCATGTGGATCTCCATAGAAGAGTGTTGGAAAGTTCATTTCCTCAACAAATTTGTCCTTGAATATTCCAAGTGGATGTTTCCCCTCAGCAAGTGCAATTTAGACAATCTTGTCTTGCAAGTCACGAATGCATTGTGAATCAGTGAATCCATGCACCAATGTTTTAGCAGGTGTTTCATTCTCTGATTCATCACTTGTATCAAATTCACTAGGATTTTCGAAAGTGTCTGCAGAGTTGCCATCCTCTTCTGCAAGAACATTGTTTCAGTTGACATTTATACAAATGTTATGTGCTTTGTACAGTGCCCTCGAACATAATTCCTTTAATACTTTCATAATAGCATGCCCACGCACTTTACCTATTTGATAGGCATTTTTGTATCGCAAGCGTATTTTCAGAGGCACAACAATTGTCATCGTGTTTCTAATGAATTGTGGAAAGAATTTTTGCACAACATCCAGCTGAACAGACACATTAATAATTGATCTTGTTAAGCCCATCTGGGGTCGTTTATAGCTCCAAGGCCTGATTTGAGAAAATGCAATCCGCAAAGACACAAGTCTCTCCTCAAGTTCTGTAAGTGCACTTACATATGGCAGTGGTGTATTACATCTTATTTGGTCAGGGGTTGCAAACTATGGTAGTTTTCCATTTTCAAGCGACCGTTTGCATGGAAGACAAATTTTTCCAATGGAAAATGGTTTATCGTGCGTTGTCAAGCGGAGGTATTCTGCTTGCAAATCAGGCATGAAAGACTTACTTTTTTTTTATAAATTCAATTGTTCATAAATTCCACATGCAATGGAAGGAGTGTCTTTTAATTTGTTTCGTATAGGTTTGTCTTGCATTTTTCTTTCGCAGGGAAGTATGGGTAGAAAATGTTTCCTGGTTTTCATGGGATATGCGACTATACATGTTTATGTTCTGTTCTGCACGAACACATTTCTTTAGATTGTGATATGCGAGTTTCTCTCTAAAAGGAACCGTAGCAATGTATTTTTTTCTCTCGCACATGACCTTTTTCAAGTTGTGGTAACTTACTCTACGTTTCTTACCCAAGGGCACAATGAGCTGATGGAAATCGGGATGAATTTCACTCGAACACAGGTTCTGATAACCTAATCCACGCTTTTTTTTTAAGGCCTATATGGCCTCATCACAACTGCGACGAATTTGATGCATAACTTTTTTCAAGTTGTGATAACTTACTCTACGTTCTTTGTTTAAGCCTTGTATAGCCTCATCACAACTATGATGAATTTCACTCATGGTTCTTTTGTTCAAGCCCGGTATGGCCATATCACAACCGGGAGGAGTTTCATGGATATGCATACCACGCATATGAAGATTCGATGCGGTTTGGGTGGCATGGACTTTCAACCCTGAACCACTGATATGTCTAACCAAAGGTTCATAATGGATATGTGTTGTATCTATTTTCAACAAGAGGATGTCAATTGTTCGATCGTAATTTGAATCAGTAGACCACGAATGGACAGTGCCATCTGGCAAGGCCAACCAGACCTGGATATTCACTATGAATATCATAGACAACCATTGCAAACATAATCCACAACCCTCCACATTCCCTTTTTCATATGGAAGCGCCATTTTTACAAGGTATTCCCGCCAACTTCCAACTTTCGGCATATTTTCTAGGAGATATGGCCAAAGGTGTTGATGCAAGCGCCTAAAAGCCTATTGGTTGCGCCTATAATTGCATTGCAAAAGGACTATACAGTGTAAAGACACAGTGACTACACATCGAACTCTGCTGCTACCAAACAACAAATTTCATTGAACAAACTATCTCCACAACTAGACACAACATTTCTTGCTAGATGTAAACCATCGCAATCTATGCGATGCATAATCCGTTTCTCCTGTGATTCAAGGTCTTTGAAAATGAGGGACAAGTAAATATGAGGTCCTTCAACATTGCATATGGACATTTTTCTGTACAGTAGTGGTTCATAATGACCACTAACAACACTGGCATCATGGAACAAGATGCAATATGGATTGTCAGATGCAGTTTTGTTGAATAGTAGATATCTTTTTTTTCTTGTCAATGACCATATTCCAACTGATATATTGATCCAGTTAGACAGCCACCGTATACAAAATGTATCTCCCTAAATCCCCCGCTCATGTGTAGGCAGAACTGGAGATGCATACAACCACATCTTTAAAAAATACGTAGCGACATTATGTATTCCATGCAACTGCCAAAAAAAATCAGATTCGAGTTCGTATTCATAGGACTCCAATGCCTCAATGTCCCATTTTTTAAACAGCTCAAGAAATAAACTAGTAATCCATTACGCAGCTCAGTTGACGAATACCAGAAATGCAGTAGAATCTGAAATGTATCGAAATGTCAATCCCCTACAATATACGAGAATGCATCCAATCTAAAAAGGCCATTGCTATGCAAAACCACATCAATGTTGTTATGTACAATGCACTGTGTATCTATTTGATACGACTCAACATCTATTACTTCTTTCATCTTTTCAACTGTGATTTTGAAGTTGTTTGTTAGATACTTTCAGTTTGCAAGAAAACAGAGAAAAGGGGGAAAAAAAATTAAAAGTAGAAAAAAAAAGGAAAGCAAAATAGGATAACTACAAGCCCAGAACTGGGTACCAATCCCCGTATGTATCTTTCAACCTTCTTCTTCTCAACTTCAATCCCCCCTAGTCCCCATAGCAGATGCCAAGAAAGCAAACCCACACTGGAAAGTGAACCGAACAAAAGAAACAACGCAAATAAATAACACCATGAATTTACTCAGCAGAAAGACAACAGGTGGATGCAGTTTTCCAACCCACAGAATAAAAAAATTATTTGCGTCTACACTCCAACAGATGGTAATCCCCTCTGCATTCGAATTTTCGAAATAGCTATGGACGCGACAGCCGGCATATGAAGACGCATGGTTTCCAGGAACATAAATTAAGAGCACAGACAAAGATGGTTTGCAACAGAATTTGGAGGCAAGGACTCCCACCATTGAAAAATAGCAACAATAGGGAAACTTACCCGTCAACGAGGGATGGCAAGAGATGAGCCCTAAGAAAATTGGAAACTGCAACAACAGATCCAACAACTTGCAATGTTGAAGAACAACAAACCAGTGAACAACCACAAAGAGGTCCAACTGCAACTACAGGACCTCAACTTTGCAAAGTTGAATCAAACAAGAACAAGAACCATGGAACGAAGCAGCGAACAGACATCGACCACTGAAGCAGTGATGTCGACCATCAAAAAAATGGAAACGAAACTGTATTGCATCGCATATGTACAATAAACATTAAGACTATCAAACATGTTAGGTAAACACTAAAGACTGTCGGGATCGTCGAAGGGTGTAGCCCTGTGCAAACATTTAAGAAGAAAAGCAGTGTGGCAGGCCGATTCTCTCGAAACGCGCAACAATAAAGCAAAAATCACACATAGTAATATGCTAGAGAATGTATTCTACCTAGCAGAAAATGCTAAAAGAAACATTCGAACTAATGCTAGCATTAATCCACCTTCGACCAATGCATAAGAAAATATATGATTCAAAACCATATACGATCAAATACTTTGGATATGGCAACATACATAACATTGGGAATAGCAAAGCCGACAATAAGACCTCCAATCCGTTGTCCAATCAGTTATTGACAAACATGGTACTTTCTATTATATAAAAATTGATGTTTTCAACAATAGATAATATGGAAATATTTGTGGTCAATACACAATCTAATACGAGGTCAATGATTTATTGATCGTTATAGTCCCTCTATGCCTACGACAGGGACTAATAAGTATTAGAAATTTTTTCCAATAAAGATACGTAAATTTTGTATTTTGATTTGCTTTAAATATGAGAATATTCACTATTCACTATGATGTATGATGTAATGGCGTAATGGCTTTGTGTAGTTTTATTATTTTTTTAAATTTAAGATAAAATTTGATAGAAATAGAAGTTTTACTATGTGTGAAATTTTATAGTCTAGTTTAATTTTTTTTACCTTTTGGCGTGATTTTTTTCTTATGATTTTGCCTTAAATCTGGTGAGGAATGGTTGGATCTGCATATTTGAGTGGCTAAATTTGTATAGTCAGAGTGGCCTAGGGGTTTTTCAACAGGCTGAATTCATTTATGCATTCAGAAATGCAATTTAAACAACAGAAAATAACGATTTTGTCCAAATTTGCATCGTCGTATTTCGACCAAAAAACTGAAAGATACAACATTCAGCGAATGCCAAAATTTACTACTCCTAGATTTTAGTCTTCTCTAATCCAACTTGGATAGTTAAAAAAATTGATAAAAAAAAAATGCTTGTGCTTTAGTTAATTTCGATATAATCACTATACATGAGGCATTTTGAATGCCCCTGGTCAAACGCTTTGTTTTATTTTACATGAGATATTTGTTTTGAAATATAATTCAACTGATTCGTAGCTTTGCATTGATTAACGTGAAGGAGTGCCCCAATGATATTCAAACTGGAGAGCTACATAAGCCAACGTCATGGAGCTTTGGTTTTATTTATGTGAAAGAGTCGCCCAATGATATTAGCTTTGGTTTTTTTAAATGTGAAAGAGTGGTCCAATGATATTTTTAATAGTGCCGAAACAAATTTGATCAGATTTAGAAACTCGAGCAGCCGACGTAAGGATGCTTTCGCCACTGGTTCATAAATCCCGCCTTTTCTGTCTGAATCTGGTAAATAATCTCTCTAATAAACTCTATCTACATTAATGTCTCACGTAAGCAGTTCTATATATAGATTGTTCTATGTCAGGTTGTCCATGTGATCTGAGAGAGTTACAGGCGGTTCTGCCCTTAAATGTGTTGGATTATGGTTGTCGGAGCAACGGGAAGGTTACTCACCCTCTGATTTCGTTATTCTCGACTGTATATACCAGTGAGCTAGTTTCTTGCGTGGGCGATGGAACTTTGAGTAAGTATTTGCTACTTTCTTCCGGAATTTTTTCCTCTAATAAACTGTTTATACACTGTTATATAGATGGATAATTGTTCTCTATCAGGTTTTCCCTGTGATTTGCGTGGGTTAAGTGCTACTCTGCCTCTAAAGATTATTGGGTCATGACTGCTGCAACAGCGAGAAGGTTATTCACCTTCTGAGATCTCGTTATTTTCAACTCTAGATAACACTGTCAGCGTTAGTTTCATGCTTGTGTGATTGAAGTTTGAATAAACATTTGTATTGGATCCATGTCGTCCTGCAAGGGACTTGTGAAAAAAGAAAGAAAGAAGAATACACGGAAATGTTGGAGAATGAACACTACAGATCGATTTCATATTGATTGTATAAATATTATACATTTGACAGTTTTACTGTCAAACGGTTTCACTAACTAATTTGTTTAACGGGATTACAACTCCTAACACTCCCTCTTAATCTTGAGGATTGCATTATTAATAATGCCTAAACTTTGATGTTGAAATTGAAAAACATATATTTCCAAAGGTTTAGTGAAGATATCAGTTAGTTGAGCTTTAGAATCACAAAATTTGAGAGAAATGTCACCATTTTTTACGAGTTCACGAATGAAGTGAAATCGAGTATCAATGTGTTTGTTTTTCTGAAGAAACACATTATTCTTCGACAAGGAAATGGCAGAGTTATTGTCACAAAAAATCAAAATAGGTTCTTTTGTCGTATTTCCAAAATCCATCAAAAGCCTTTTAAGCCAAACTGCATGACATGCTGATGTTGTTGCCGCTACATATTCCGCTTTTGCAGAAGAGATATAAATTATGGGTTGCTTCTTAGATGCCCATGAAATCAAATTCTTTCCAAAAAGAAAAGCATAGCCTGAAGTGTTTTTTCTGTCTTCAATACTGCCTGCATAATCATTGTCGGTATAACCTGTAAGCATACTGTTTGTCGAAGCTGTGTACCACAAACCACAAGTGGTTGTACCTGCAATGTATATTAAGATCCTCTTACCAACTTTCCAATGAGAATCCTTAGGAGATTCCATAAACCTGGAAGTGAAACTTGTTGCATATGTTATGTCAGATCTTGTAGTAGTAAGATACATTAGACTACCAACAAGTTTTTTATACAATGTGGAACTTATTATTGATCCCAAATCGTCCTTGCTTAATTTAGTGCCAAGAACAATAGGAGTGTCAGCAGGGTTACACTTTTCCATCTTAAAATTTTTCAAAACTTCAACAACATATGTATGTGGACTAATAAATATACCATGATCAGATTGTTCTACTTCAATGCCTAAAAAATACTTCATTAATCCAAGATCTGTCATTTCAAAATCATTTTTCATGGCTGATCTAAATGCATCTAACATCATGTTTCATGTGTAGATAATGTCGTCAACATAAAAACATAGGATGAGAATATTACCTTGTTGATTTAACTTGATATACAAAGTAGGCTCATTTTTGCTCCTACTGAAACCATCTTTGAGAAAATAATGATCAATTCTACTATACCAAGATCACGGAGCTTGCTTCAAACCGTACAATGCTTTCTTTAATTTGTACACTCAATTTTCTTGTGTTTTAATTTCAAATCCAGGTTGTTGATGGGCATACACTTCTTCATTTAACACTCCATTCAAGAAGGCAAACTTGACATCAATTTGATAAATAGGCCACTTGTTTTGTGTTGCAATGAAAAAAACTAATCAAACAATATCTAGTCTTGCTATAGGTGCAAAAGTTTCACAATAATCAATGCCAGGTTGTTGTGAAAACCTATGGCAACTAACCTTGCTTTGTGTTTCTCAATCTCATCTTTTTCATTCAATTTAGTTTTATAAACCCATTTGACACTTATGACATTTTTATCTACAGGTAGATCAACTAAATCCCATGTATTGTTTCTTTCAATAGCTTCTATTTCATTATTCATTGCATATACCCATTCTTTTTTCTTTGCAGCTTCATCAAAACAAGTAGGTTGAGATGAGAAAAATGAAAACAGTACTACATTATCATCTTGGTCATATATATCATGTAAACTTTGCATTCTTTGATGATTATGGTCAGAATCTGAATCACTATGAGATGAAGAATCATTATGAGATGAAGAACTACTTTAATTTTGAACTTGCAATCTTGGAAGGCGTGTTATCGGTTCTTGATGTTCATCTAACTTTATAGGTGCTTGATGTTCATCTAACTCAAGAGAAGGATTGTGAGAAGTATTGTTTTCCATTTCATCCCATGATTTATCTTCCATAAATTTAACATCTCTACTTACTAGAAATTTCTTAGTAACAAGATTATATAATCTGTATGCGTTTGACTATTCACTATAGCCAATAAAAATGTACTTCTCACTTCTATCATCAAGCTTCTTTCTTAGCTCTTTGGGAACATGAGAAAAAGAAACACGACCAATTTTTTTTAAATGAGAAACATTTACCTTAGATCCACTCCATTTTTCTTTAGCTACTTTACCTTGAACACTAGAAGTTGGTGATCTGTTAAGTATGTAAACTGAACATGCAAGTTCTTCAGCCTAGTAATATTTGGACAATTTTATTGATGTAAGTAAACTCCTGGCCATGTTCATGAGGTGTGATTCTTCCTTCTGCCACTCCATTTTTGTGTGTAGTATATCTGGTAGTCATTTGTTTTTTAATACCATGATGTTTACAAAAATCAACAAACTCTCTTGAGTCATATTCACCTCCTCCATCAGATCTCAAAACTTTGACAAATCTGCCACTTTGTTTCTCTGCTTCAGCCTTGAATTCTTTGAATCGAGCGAAAGTCTCAGATTTTTGTTTGAGAAAGTAAACCCAAACTTTCCTACTAAAATCATCAATAAATGTCAGAAAATAAAAACTTCCACCAATCAACTGATTTTTCATAGGTCCACATAAGTCTGTGTGAACTAAATCTAATCACTTTTTGGCTCTATAAAAGGATGATGGAAAACTATCTCACTGGTGTTTTCCTAATATGCAACTTTCACAAGAAGGAATATGATTAATCGAAGGAGGAAATCCTTTCACCATAGACTGTATTTGTAACAAACTCTTAATTTTGACTGGTAAATGACCATAACGATAATGTTATAATTCAGTTTCATTTGCATTAGAAATATTACACGCATACATCTTCCCACTTCTCATTTCTAATGGAAACAATCTGTTCTTTGTCATAGGGACTTTTGCAACAAGTCTTTTAGTTTGATTAAGAATTGTGCAAGTGTTGTTGTGGAAAGTAACATCATAACCATGTGCCATTAATTTCCCGACACTCAACAAATTGTGTCTAATATTTGGTACATAGTAAACATCATAAATATTTTTCACTTCATCTTGCTTTGTTAAAACTAGCACAACACCTTTTCCTGAAGCTTTCACTGAATGATCATCACCCAAACTAATTGTAGTAATAAGAGATGTATCAAGATTAGAAAGTAAATCATTATGACCAGTCATATGATTGCTACATACACTATATAGAAAACCAAACATTCTTGTCAAAAATTTGCTCAGATACTTGACATGAAATAAACAAAGTATCTGATGTTTCACTTTCTATGACATTAGCTCTATTTTTATACTGCAACTTACGACATCCAGATATATGGTGACCCAACCTTTTACAATAACGACATTGAATTTCTAATTTATTTGTCCATCTCTGCCCATGATCTTGTGAATACGATCTTGACTTCTTTGACTTGTCTTTTGTTTGTTCAACTTTATCTTTTGTTTGAGAACATCCTCTACCATGTCCATGAAAACCTATGCCTCTGCCTTTGTCTATGGACACCTTAGTCTGAAATGCATTTTCTAAAGTACCAAGATCCAAGTTCATCCTTGCTTCATGAGATAACAACGAACCAGTCAATTCTTCTATAGAAAATTTAGTTAGATCTTTCGACTCAAGAAGAGAAGTAACTACCATTTCAAAATTATTAGGGAAACTTCTAAGAACATTTTCAATAACTCTTTGGTCTATGAGTTCTTTTTCTCCATTAATCCAAAGTCGATTCATAATACCCATAAATTTAGTCATAAATTGATCAACACTTTCCGATTCACTCATCTTGAGGGTTTCAAATTGAGTTCTAAGGGTTTGAAGTCTCATAGTTTTCACTTTGTCATTACCCTTATAAGATAAATTAAGAATATCCCATGCTTCTTTAGCAGTCTTGGCACCAATAATTTTAGGAAATATAGAATCATCTAATGAAACTAAAATATATGATTTGGCTTTTCCTTCTTTTTGCTTAAGTTCTTCTAATGTTTTTCTTTGAGCAGTAGTCATAATTGCAACAACATTTGTATCGGGTTCTATGAACCATGTTTCAACACAATCCCAACGTCCCTGACCTTACAAAATGGTTTTCACTTTCTCACTCCAATTGGAACCAACTAAATTTGGTGCTTGAATTGACCAAGAACTAGACAATTTTTTAATTCCAAAAATACTAGCCACAATTAAAAATTAATATAACTCCAAAACCCCAAGGGTATATTTCTTAAAATTACTTTTTAAATGAAAAACAACCAAAATCCAAATAAGTTGATTAAAACATCAAGATCATTGGGCAACAAATCGATGAAAAATCTTTGAAAAATCAAACAATATTCAACATGTTTGATGGAGAATCAAATAACCTTACGCAGGGAAGGTGAACAACAACCTTAGGCATTGAACAACTTTTGGTATTCACACAATGAACAATAGCCTTACGTAGTGAAAAATGTTCAACCTTCTGGTATTCTTCAAGGTCTAGGAGTGGGCACACACAACAACAGACTCTGCTCCCAACCAAATGCTCTCATACCATGAAAAAAGAAAGAAAGAAGAATACAGGGAAATGTTGGAGAATGAATGCTATAGATCGATTTCATATTGATTGTATAAATATTATACATTTGACAGTTTTACCATTTAAAAACGAGAGTAAATGCAAAACAGTTTCACTAACTAATTTGTTTAACGAGATTACAACTCCTAGCAACCTAAATGAGTGTTCAAGCTGGAGCCGCATGCTTCCGGTCAACAGGAGGCCTCACAAAGTGAAACAGATCAAATGGAGGCCAAAAGCCAATGCGAACGGATCATATTGGGGAGTTGTGGAGATGATTTCAAGGAATTTGTGGCTTTGATGGATAGAATTCAATATATGAAAACCAAGCACGTGGACTTGGGTATTTCGAATGTTATATCCATGCCATCTAAAGACTTGGATGTTAAAGTTATCGAAACAAAATTGCCATGGAGACCCTCCTTCGAATGGGAATATTTATGTATATTTGCAACTAAGGATACAATATCTGGACAAATGGATATATGCAGTCCTTCTAGGAAGGAAAATCGATGCAGTTATAAGGAATAGGGAAAGAAAAGCATTCAACCTGCTAACCAATTGTGTCGCTGGAATTTTTTATATGAACATAGAGGCTTCGTCATGTGGGGTTTTCAACATTTGCTTTTTCTTGCATTTTTTCCATCAAAGTCTATACAGTTGCACCAATGATGTGCCAGAGAAATGTTGGGCCCATCTTCTACATTAATTTAGGATTAAATGGACTTTGTATGTGGAAAAGGGCCATCTTTGATGGTTTGAAAAATCTATTTTCTAAATATTCTATGATTTGGATTGTGTATGGATTTTTTTTT
>SNQJ01S0031894.1:62132-85958 GCA_010110895.2 Picea sitchensis | reverse complement strand
AGTAAAATGCAAGAGTTTAATCCCAGTACTATCAGCAATTTAAAATAGAAAAAGAATTGAAGTATAACATTGGATGAACATGAAAGTAGAAATAGTAAATAATATTATGTTTATACAATATTGAAGAAGAATAAGATATGCAAAATAGTTAAACATTGTCTACTCCTATCCCTATTCCAATATTAGTTTAGCAGACAATATAGAGTGAAATTAGGTGCCAAGAAATAGTTCAAAAGTACAAATTTACAGTGAAACCAAAGATTTCATACATGGAATGAAGATAACTCGCACTCAGAAACAACAACTTTAGCTTTATTAGATCAATTTGCTAACAATCCCTCGGTCATAGTTACAAGATAGCATCGTTGCCCCAAAATTGAGAACCCTTTCTCTAAAGTGAGTTCACCCTTTTCTACAAAACAGAGGTTAGAAAGTTGAAGTGAGGAAGTTGAAGTGATTCAACTTCCCAATTCTTTGTTTTCCTTTAACTAGTCATTTAATTGTTTTTATCCCTAAGTCCTCCTACATAGTTTTTACATGTGTTGTATATGAGGATAATATGGAGTACCTAGGGAGGTACCAAATGGGGATAATGAATGTAACGTGGTCATAACCATGCAATGGGTCCATTTGGCATTTGGTGGGTAATAAACAAGTCTGTGAGGTAGTTAGAAGGAATAATATAATAATGAGGGGTAGTTGGCATAGACTCCAAGGAATATTCATGAGAAAGTATATATACACATGATTATTATTGTATTGAATAAGTTGAGTATTGTATTGTAATACGGATGGCTTGTGGACTGATTCATTACACAAAGAGTATTTGATGGTCATACCCTACCTTAAGGGTTCTTTCTATATATTGGTACTATTTTTGTGTGGATGCATTCTATTATTTCTAAAATTAAGAGTGTATATTTTATCTATCAAGGTTCACTACATTGCATGCATTAAATGTTTTATCTAGTTTGAATGAACTACAGAAGTTGTGTTGTTCAAAATGTGCTCATATTAGACATAGTCCATGCTGAGATAAATACATATGGGCGGGTCTTTTCTATAACTACATATTGATGTTGCTCTCACCACATCTTTTTCGATACATGGTACCAACTCCATGTAACACCTCATTTGTATCTGACAATTACTCAATAGAGACATCAAATTGGTGTGTTACACGAATGTGTCATTTACTCTCAAAAAAAGAGCTTGCACTCTTCTACCACTTCTATAAATCATCTAGATATTGGTTGCAATATTTAATCAATTATTTGATATCCTCACCTAATATTTTGGATGTGTCTTTCTAATAGTTGATGCTAATGCAGATCCAGTTGATTTTCTTCACTTGTAGGCAAGGAACATTGTGTGGGGGGGCGGGGGAGGGCTCTATGAATTAGTGCTTCCATAAGATCAAAGAGTCTTCTCCATCATCCTCCTATGAAATTGAGTCATTCCTCTACGAAGGAGGCTAGTATCATTAATTCACTAAAAAAAAATCTTTATCAAGCATGAAATTGTAGAAATCCTTGTGAATTAGTGAAAGTTTGTCATGGATTTCTACTATGTACTCGATGAAATCGTTCATGTTTTACTTGGTTTTTTTGCAGTATTCCACCAAACTTTTGTTCTCCCAAATCTCTAGAACCCAATAGAAGAAATGACACTCAAATCGGATACCGGAGCTTCCAGAAATGGGCCGCAAAGGTGCGCTCCTCAACAGCTTCCCTACATAAAAATGGCTTTGGATTGGCTTTCCTTCAGCATAATTCTGCTCTGAATCTCCCCCTATGGCCTCAAGAAGGACTGGTTTATATAGTCTTGAAGTTGGTTATCATCCTCCAACTTCCTCCCAAGATCTGGCCTCAAAAAGGGCCCAATATCCCCCAAAAATGGGCCAAATCCTCCAAAAACAGTCATAAAATCAATTAAAAATCCATATACCAAAGTGGAAAACCCACTTTTTCCAAATTAAAGGGTTAAGCCCCTTATGCCTAGCGCGCGTCGTTTAAACTCAGTCACATGCATTGATGTGGCCAAGCGCTATCCCATAGGGTTGTGTGCTAGCCCGTTATCCCAAAATATCTGGTCACATGGCAATATAGCATAAGATTGCGCCTATATGGAGCGCCCAAACACCTGGTCATGGCTCCCGAATTTATGGTGGAACGGTGCTATAACTGTGCACTGGTGGTTATGCTCTGGTGCCCACCCTTTTACTTAATATGTTGAATCCGCGGGCCCCAACCCCTTTCCGGCCCCACGCATAATACATGTACTTTATATAGTTTAAAGGGGGTTTTAAAACCCAAACAAATGCGTTGGTGCATTAGCCATTGTACCTCTCCCAAATCTATTTCTCCAGTCATAGGTCATGGGTTTGAACCCCAACAAGTTTTTAAACTTCCATCCAGTGATAGGGTGCCATGTGGCAGCGCATGTCTGGGTCACGTGGCACCATTTAATTTGTCGAGAAGGTGCCACTTGTCAGCTAGAGATCGGTCCAATTCATCTACCCATTCAACATGCTATTGTGTTTCCACATGTCTCAATGCTACATCAACATGATGATGTCATGCTGACGTCAACATTGACTTTCTTCCATGTTGACCTGTTGACTTTTTACCTGTTTGGGAAAACAGCCAAAGTGTGATAACTCTCGCATACAACGTTTGTTTGAGAAAGTAAATATATGGCCAGAATCATCACGACAAGTCGGTCGCAATGGAAATGGTCTCATTTAATTTCGATAACTTTCATTTTTTAGCCTTTTCTGGACCCGGGAAGCCTCCTGGATCCGATTCTGGATCACACCTCCCCACTAAGGAACTTTTGGTCCCAAAAAGGTTATTGACCAGTCAACAAGTTCGGGATAGGCCACTCAGATTGTCCTATGTCTTTGAACTATGTCCTTTGCACATGTCTTATTAGGATCAATTGTAACACAATCACGACAACTGACAGCATATTGTTAGCCATTTGAACCCTGTCACATTTTATTGAAGCCACTATCATCCATGGAGACAACATTACTAATGATAGCATCAACAATACGACTGCAAATGAGTTGATATATTTGTAATATTTGCACGACATGAGCTTATCTTGAAGCAAATTGTGAATGATTTTCCATTCAACAATCATTTCCTGTTCTTGCTTAAGATCAATTACTTCATTTGAAACAATTATTGGTTTGTTGATTGATTGAATTTCTTTTTTTAATTGTTCCATAGTTTGAAGTGTTTTATTTGCCTTTACATGATGAGCATGAACCACATAATCTTGACCTATTTTGGTTAATTAATATTGATTCTTTGCCCTGTAGAATATTGCCTTACGATCATATAAGTATGGACTACCTAAAACCATTCCACATTCACTTAGTGGCACAACATCACATGTTACCTCGTCCACATACTTAGATGAAATTGCAAATTTGATTGTGCACTGCTTTGTTATGTGCATTTGATGATGACTGCTTATCCNTATCTGCATTTGATGATGATTGCTTATCCATTTAAGTGTGTAAGGCTTATGATGTGTTTGTGTTTTTAACCCCAATTGCTTAACCAATTCTTCTGAGATTAGATTAGATTGAGATCCATTGTCGATTAATGTGTCTATATTAGTGTGTCACATGATGGTCCTTATATGAAACAAGTTACTTCTACAATCAATTCCTTCACCAATTTTACCTGGCATGCCAACCAATGAGACCTTTGATTCATCACCTGAATCTGATCCCAAGTTTGTCGGTCGTGTTGTCGTTGCAACTGTTTTCCTCCCTTTCTTTTCATTGAACCACTTTGGCTTCTTCTCGGGATGCAACTGCCAACAACGGTCCTCATCATGTCCCTCTTTCTTGAAATGCTTGCAAGAGGTTCTCTCTTCCTTTCTCGTCACTACATCTGACTTCTTTCCATGTCATTTCCTCTTGTCCTCTTTCCTTGAAGATGATTCCCTTGATACATTTGCTTTCCCTGCTTCAATATACATTGCTTGAACAGAAACCTCATCAAGGTTAGTTGGTCCAAATATGAATACAATGTTTCTAATGTGTGCAGGTAAACCTCATATATACTTCATAAGGGTTTCTTGTGTATGTAAAGGAATATCTATCATCAAAGCCATTTTTCGAAATCCATTTGTGTATTCTTGCACTGTTTGTCCTTTTATTAGTTTTAAAGATTTTCATTCAATTAATGTTTTTTCTTTATAACCCAAAGGATAGAATCCCTTCCTAAGTGCAGAAATGAAACTTTTCCATGATGGAAATACATTACCCACTTTTTGTGTTCTGTTTTGCAACATACTTTGCCACCAGATGAGAGTTGTGCCTGCAAGTCTCAATGATGCCAACTTGATTTGTGTGGCCTCATCCTTGATCTGTTTCACACTGCAATAGACCTCCATATGTCTGACCCAATTGTCAAGTCTCTCTACATTAACTTCACCATCATATATGGGTAACTCAATTTTAACATCAAGTTTTAATAATGGCATTTCATTCTTATGTTTATGAACATGTTTCTTTATATTGGATTTAGAACTTGAACTTGAAGAAGAAGGAGAAGAAGGAGGTGATGATGGAAGTGAAGGAGGAATCTGAGGAGGATCCTCTCCTTATTCACTTTTTCCCTTTGAAGATTCACCCAAAACTGGTTTCTTATGTTCCAAGTAATCCTCGTACAAAAATTTCATCATCTCCAACATGGAAAAGAAAGCTTTTTGAAACTCTTTCTCATCCTGAGAAAGTCCCTTTTTTGATGCCATCTTCTTGGTGTGAGAAGATCTCTTTCTCAATCCAATAACTGGATTATCTTCAACAAACTCGCCTTCACCATAAATTATTTTTTCCTTGGTTAACATGCAAAACTCAAATCCAAACGTCAACTAGCTCTGATACCACTTGATCCGAAAAGATCTTGTAAATGACTATGGTTGAGTTATTAAACATGTGTTGATTAACCAATTAGTAAGCTTAATGAAAGAGGAAGAAGATATAAGAAGTTATCACAGCCACATAAACATGTACATAACTAAAATGAAGCAATAAACAACAGAAAACCATAACACCAATGTGATAACGGAGTTCGACAATCTCGCCTACGTCTCTGGGCCTTTGTCTCAGTAGGTGAGGCTTCTTTATTTATGTTAAAAGCTCAATAAGTACATCACAACAGTTCCAAAAGGCTACAATACTGATCTAGTCCTATTCTCCCAGATATCTAGAACCTAACAGAAGAAAAGGCACTCAAATCAGATGATCGAAGCTCCCAGAAATGGCCCGCAAAGGTGCACTCCTCAACAGCTTCCCTACATAAAAATGATTTTGGTTTGGCTTTCCTTCAGCATAATTATGCTCTGAATATCCCCCTATGGCCTCAAGAAGGCCCAGTTTATATAGGCCTGAATTTGGTTATCATCCTCCAACTTCCTCCCAAGATATGGCCTCAAAAAGGGCCCAATATCCCCCAAAAATGGGCCAAATCCAACAAAAACAGTTATAAAATCAATTAAAAATCCATATACCAAAATGGAAAACCCACTTTTTCCAAATTAAAGGGATAAGCCCCTTATGCCTAGCTCGTTCCCCTTAAACTTTGTCACATGCATTGATGTGGCCAAGCACCAGCCCATAGGGCTGTGCGTTGGCCCCTTATCCCGAAATATCTTGTCACATGGCAATATAGCATAAGACCGCGCTCGTATGGAGCGCCCAAACACCTAGTCATGGCTCCTGAATTTATGGTGGAACAGTGCTACAACTGCACGATGGTGGTTATGCTCTAGATCCCTCCCTTTTACTGTGGTCATATAATATGTTGAATCTGTTTGTTGGGGCTTAGCCCCAGCCCCCTTCCATCCCCACATATAATACATGCATTTTATATAGTTTAAAGGGGGTTTTAAAACCCAAAAATATGTGTTGGCGCGTTGGCCATTGGACCTCTGCCAATTATATTTTTCTAGCCATAGTTCATGGGTTCGAATCCCATGAACCCCAACAAAGTTTTAAACTGCCATCCAGTGATAGGGTGCCACGTGGCAACCCATGTCTGGGCCACGTGGCACCATTTAATTTGTCGAGAAGGTGCCACTTGTTAGTGAGAGATTGGTCCAAGTCATCTGCCCAGTCAACCTGATACTGTGCTGCCACATTTCTCAATGCTAAATCATCATGATGATGTCATGTTGACGTCAGCATTGACTTTTTTTGCCTGTTGACTTTTTACCTATTTGGGAAAACGGTCAGAGTGTGATAACTCTCGCATACAGCGTCCGTTTGAGAAAGTAAATATATGGTTGGAATCAGCGCGATGATTCGGCTGCAATGGAATTAGTTTCATTCAATTCTGAGAACTTTCATTTTTTAGCCTTTTCTAGACCTAGGAAGCCTTCTGGATCCAATTCTGGATCATTTATAGCCTTCATACTTTAGCCATGTAGGCTCTTTCCTTAGGTACGAGGTCACGGTATTGAAGAATGCATCAGTTTCTTGTGCATTCTTGACTCTTTCCCTGACATTCGTTTCACAGGTGCTCACCGCTGCCAGGTAAATCGTTTTCACACTTCTGCTAAGGGCATCAGCCACCCTATTTTCCTTTCCTTTGATGTGTTTGATTTCGAAATCAAACTCACTAAGGAGAGACATCCACCTAGACTATCTAGCATTGAGATTTGGTTGATCAAACAGGTGCCTCAATCCACAGTGGTCTGTCATAAGTACAAATCTCCTACCCAGGAGGTAATGCCTCCACATTTTTAAAGCATGTACTATAGCAGCCAACTCTAGATCATGGGTCACATCATTGATTTCATGCTCATTCAATTTTCTGGATTCGTAGCAAATTACATGTCCTTCTTGCATAAGGACTCCTTCGAGTCCTTCCTTGCAGGCATCTGTACACACGAGGAAGTCATTATCAGGGTCTGCAATCTTTAGCATGGGTGAGTGGGTCAGAAGGTATTTCAGTGCCTGAAATCTTTCTTCGCATTCTAGTGTCCAAGTGAATTTACCCTATTTTTATGAAGGGCGGTTATTGGACAACCAATATTGGAAAATCCTTTTATGAACCTTCTATAGTATCATGCCAAGCCCATAAAGGATTTGAACTCAAATACATCCTTTGGGGTAGGCCATTCCATAATAGATCTGATCTTGTCAAGGTCTACTGTCACTCCTTCTTTAGAAATGGCATGGCCTAAGTAATGGACTTGCTTCTGGAAAAAGTCACACTTGCTAAACTTAGCGTAGAGTTGATGCTCTCGTAGTACCTGAAGTACGAGTCTAAGATGTTCTTCATGCTCCTCTTTGTTCTTGGAGTAGATTAGGATATCATCAATGAAAACCAATACAAATCTGTCTAGGAATTTGTTGAGTACATTATTCATCAAGCACGTAAAAGTGGTGGGGGCATTGGTTAATCCAAATGGCACCACCACAAATTCATAGTGACCATATCGAGTCCTAAAGGATGTTTTGTGGATGTCTTCATCCTTGATTCAGACTTAATGGTACTCGGACCTTAAGTCAATCTTTGAGAAAAAGGAAGCACCCCATAATTGATTGAACAAGTCATTGATCCTTGGTAAGGGGTACTTGTTCTTTATGGTTGTCTTATTGAGTTGTCTATAATCTATGCACAGTCGGAGTGTGCCATATTTCTTCTTCACAAACAGGACCAGTTCTCCCCATAGAGACACACTAGGCCGGATGTATCCTTTGTCCATCATTTCCTTCAGTTGCAGCTTGAGCTCAACTAGCTCGGGTGTACTCATCCTCTAGGGTGTCCTAGACAATGGCACCGCTTCTGGTGCAAACTCTATCAAGAATTCAATGTCTCTTCTCGGAGGTAGACATGGTACCTCTTCTGGAAACACGTCTCTATATTCTCTTAATATGGGGTAGTCCTCTACATTCGGTCTGTCATCCTCAACAGATTCCAACACCTATATTGCATATAGAGGACACCCCTTTCTGTAATACTTTTTCATTTGGAGGGTTGATATTTGTCTCACTGAGACAGGCTTCTGAATCCCTTGGAGGGCTACCTTTCTCCCTTCTTCATTTACGCATTCTAAGGTTTTATGGTAACCGTCCAACTTAGTTTTACGAATAGTTAACCATTCCATACCAATCAACACGTCATAAGATCCTAGAGGAAGTATGTTAAGGGTAGCTTGGGCGGGCAATCCATCCATGATGAATTGGCAAGCTGGTATGACCTATGCTACTTTTCTTTTGGTTAGAGTGGCTAGTTGTACCAACCATGTATTAGCATGTCTAACTGGTTGGATTTTACACTTATCAACAGTCTGAGGGGCCACATAACTCAAATTAGAATCAGGGTCAATTAAAATAGAAACTAGATGGTTGGCGTTCATACCTTCCATCTCCACCACCAAAGCTTGGTGGTCGGCTTGTTCATTATCCACGGCTGCATAAATGTGTGGCATGCTCCTAGCCACATCATTGACAGTGTAAACTTCTTGGGGTTGTAGACTCTCCTACTGTCATTTTGTCTGTGGGGACAATCCCTCAGCATGTGCTCTTCTCCACAACCCCAGCATTTCAAGGGTTCCTTCTTTGGGTTATCAGTTCTTCCTCGGGTTGCTCCAAAAGGTTTATTTCCACTCTGGGAGGGGAAATTTTGATGATATACACTTCTAGTAGGAAGGATTATCTTAGATTCCTTCCTATAGTTCTTAAACCTTGAGGATTTGAACCCCTTCTTATTGAATCTCGAACTGCTCTTCTTCTTCCAGTCCTCACGAGGTTTTGTCTGACTCCTAAGTTGTTCATAACAATACCTTGCCTTTCGGATAGTGTCTTCTAAGGTCTTTGGCTCGTCAAAATCAATCATGTTCCGGTAGGTCTAAGGTAGCCCACTGATAAATCATTGCACTTTTACCTTTTCATCCTTTATGTAGGGCAGATACTTCAGCAGCTCAAGGAATTTATTAACATATTCCTCTATGAAGAGTTGTCCCAGCTTGAGTTCATAGAACTCCTTAATCTTCCTATCAAAGTATTTCTCTGACATATACTTCTTCTTGAAGTGTTTCTCAAACTATTTCCATGATAGGTCATCTTCATGGATTCCTTTCACATTCTTAAGGTCTTCCCACCAAATGGAATCCTTTCCATTCAGGTTGAAGATAGTTATTCGAGCCTTCAAGTTTTCAGAGTAGTTATGGACTCTTAAGTACTTCTATAAACCAAGCAGCCAAGCCTCTGCCTCTTCCCCCTTATCAATCTCTCCATTGAAAGAGGGTTGTTTGTCTTTCTTTAACTCTTCAGGGTCATGAATTTTGGAATACTTTCGCTTCTTCCCTTTCCTTTGAGAATGTGAGCTAGTTTTGATACTAGAAGATCCCTTTGAGTTGCCAGTTCCCTTTCCATAGGAATATCCATATGAGTGTCCCTTGTCTCCAGGTTGGACCTTTCTCGAGGTACTCCTCCTGGTGTGGCCACTTAAGGGACCACGTCTACGTATCTCATGTGGGATTTGACTTCTCTTCATATGTCATCGCTCCACATGACTGGTTGCAGGTCCATGTTGTAGCTATCTTTGTATGTCGGATAAGCTTTGCATCAAGACTACATTAATTTCTGTTTGATTTTCTTTCTCCTTTATCAATCTCTCATTGTCGTTCTTACAACTCTGTAATTCGACCATGAGGCTTTTTACAGTTTCAGCCAGATCTGGAGGGGTTTCCACCGCCCTCCTCTCGCCGGACTCTTTGTCTCTATTGTGGGAGCCATCCCCCACTTCATGGTGTTTCACCATCCTATATGCTTGTAGTTTCCCGCGATTCACTAATTGCTTGAGTGTTGAAAAAACACTTGTTGTTAGCTAACACTCTATTAGTCCATGAGTAACACATAGTTCATATTTATTAAATACACACACACAGTAGAAATCTTTCATTCTTTTCTTCAGTAAGAGTTTACCCAGACTCTTTAGGAGAGAGGTAAGGTAGGGTGTCACCCTTTTTTTACACAACTCATCCATGAGCCCAAGTGGGCCAAGTGTTGTAACCATGCTCTGATACCAATTTGTAACACACCCGACCCCTGAGTGGCTTTCCTAGGGATGAGGCCTCAAAATTTTCTTAGGTGATCAAATCCTTCATTCTGGGTTTCTACTACACTCTGCTTGTCCAAAGTTTTCCAACCACACTCTCCATGCTCAAAATCGATCCCAGAACCTATGGATATATCTCTCTGAAGTTCTTTGGGTGTTTATTGGTTGAGGTCCATGTGGATCCACCTCACACGTGTTATCCCCAAGTTCCTTCCCCCACTATGGAAGACCATTCATAGTCTGATCCCATGACTGGACTCACTCTCTTCCTCCTACACCAGTTGTGGAGGGATTTGGCATTTCGGCGCTCCGGTGTTTCACACCTCCTTACTATCTACGCACGAGATCGCCAGGAGTTATGAACTTTCGAAGTACCGTAAGATCAACATGTGGCTCAGGCCTTCGATTCATTTGGTCTCTCTTCCATACTACATCCCAACTCCTCCGGAGTCCCGACTACTTCACCAACTACATTGGCTAGGCAGGAACGTACCAGGAACCGACACGTAGGAGCGGTCAGGGTAACACGTGTTATGTTCCAATGGACCTACAGGGTGTGTGGTACACATGAATCCGGGTGACATGTGGCATGTCAAGTTGGGGTCCACGTCACTACGCCATGTTACCCCGGACTGGCAGGCTTCTAACATTTCTCAGATCTCACGGTCGAGATCCGACCATGTAGATTTATCGATCTGCGGATCGGGTTACTTAGGGGATTTGGCGTTCGGGATTGTTGTGATGCAAACTCATCTCATCTCCCGAAGTCCCCAATCTTCAAACTAAAGGTACTAGCGCCATGCGTCTCCAGTAGATCAACGACTAGGAAAGAACCCGAAGGGTCCCTTGACCTACGGCTCTGGGCCCTTCGCGGCTCTGACCTTCTGGGTTTTGAATCTTGGTTTAGTTGGTAGGATAGGTCCACCTAACCCCTAGGTAACTACCTAACGTCGGTCAACCTTATGGGAAACTAAGTCTCTCGGTTACCTTCGGCTAGTATAAGGCTAGTAAGGTCAGTCATACTCTGAAGTCTCAGACTTTTGAAGCTCCGAACCTAGGAGGACTTAGATTTTGTAGGCTTAGTCCAAGGTTCCTAGGTATTGGTCATATGGGTCCTCCCAGATGGATCTCGTTCGCTCATCTTCCAAACGAAGAGACCTTCTCCTTTCAAGGATTGAAATTTTCTATTCTTCCTTAGCTTTATCATGAAATGATTAAGGACTTGGGCTTGGAATCCCGGTTGCACGACAAGGAGTCTGAAAGAGGTATTCTCTTCAGACGGGCACATTCAGGTCAACATGATATCTCCTATCTCGGTCGTCTTACAATCTTATGCCCCAAGTAGACTCAGGAGAAAAGATGGAAATACATACTATCAATCAAAAGTGTAAGTTCACGAAGAGAGGAAGGAATACACATATCATAACCATTCCACACATAAGCCATTTATAAATACACATATGTATAAATCCAAGCATTCATCCATTATTCCAGTTTAATACATAAAACGGGGAAAATATTTATCAGAACCAGATAATGTGAAGCGACTGTTGAAAGGGGTGCTCGTTTCCACCCAACGATAGGCTCAGTCACTCTTAACGTATTTACGACTAGCCACCCTCGAGCTAGACCACGATGCTCTGCGATAAAATATTTTCTTCCAGCTCAGCGACAATAGGGACGGAGGTTACTCTCCTCCTCCTGCAATATCTTGGCAACGGTTTGCACGATACCAAGCAAGGAGGATCGGCCCCGTTTATCATCTTGTAGCATAACCTCACTAACCATCTCCCTGCAACCAGAACACTCCCTTTTTTCAGTTATTCCTTGAACCCGAGAGCTTAACCTCTTGTCTCTGCACTCTTCGCGGGCCTTCTCTGCCCACCACATCGTTCCTTCTTTCCTCTTTCAGCAAGGTTGTGTGTGGCTCCAATTCTCAGTCTGTGGTCAGATCTCGAAGCCTTACATATGGGTGCTCTTCCCCATCCCCTCATTAAATCTTGATGAGGTATTCCCACCTACCAGCCTGACTGTAATTCATTTATGGGTCAGAGGATTGTTTTGGTCCTAAACAATTAAATTCAGTAATGTACTAGTTTGGTGAAGGTTAACGCAACCATTCGTGGTCCCCTTCACCATCTCTTTGCATAGCATTCGTGGTCTTTCTTAGTACATCCCCCTTCCATCATTCATGCAACACTTATCCATTTTCTAGTAAATAACGGGATTTACATTCATTGACCTTTTATACAAAGGTCCATCAAATCAAACATTCACACATATTGAGTTTGTCATGGTCTCTTAGCCAATATAGTTATATTTACAAATTGGGGGAAACAGGGTGTTACAGGAACCAAAGAGAAATCATAATAAAGGGTGAGGAGGAAAGGCCATAGTTGGACCCCATGTCCACATTTCACTAGGATGGATGGTTGCTCGTGCATGGTACTAGTTGACTACATTTCTTAACAAGTCATTATATGTATTATTCCCATGATTCATGGATGAAACATGTGAAGGGGGATGAAATGTAATGTACTATGAAGAATAGTATCGAGTAGCTACAAAGGTAGCCAAAAGGTAATGAATGTGATGTGGCTATAATCATGGAATAGGCCCACTTGGTAGTTGATGGCTAATAAATAGGTCCACTAGGTAGTTAAGAGAAAATAATATAATAATGAGGGATAGATGGCATAGACCCCTAGGAATTCTCATGAGAAAATATAAATATATGAGTATATGTTAGGGACCTAACCTACCTAACCCCTCAAGTGGGTAGAATAATATATTTCCATGTAATAAAGGTCAATATTAATAAGGCCTAGCAANTTACAAATTGGGGGAAACAGGGTGTTACAGGAACCAAAGAGAAATCATAATAAAGGGTGAGGAGGAAAGGCCATAGTTGGACCCCATGTCCACATTTCACTAGGATGGATGGTTGCTCGTGCATGGTACTAGTTGACTACATTTCTTAACAAGTCATTATATGTATTATTCCCATGATTCATGGATGAAACATGTGAAGGGGGATGAAATGTAATGTACTATGAAGAATAGTATCGAGTAGCTACAAAGGTAGCCAAAAGGTAATGAATGTGATGTGGCTATAATCATGGAATAGGCCCACTTGGTAGTTGATGGCTAATAAATAGGTCCACTAGGTAGTTAAGAGAAAATAATATAATAATGAGGGATAGATGGCATAGACCCCTAGGAATTCTCATGAGAAAATATAAATATATGAGTATATGTTAGGGACCTAACCTACCTAACCCCTCAAGTGGGTAGAATAATATATTTCCATGTAATAAAGGTCAATATTAATAAGGCCTAGCAATAAGGAGGAATAAGTCAAATGTAAGAAGACCTAATAGAAGCTTTCGCTTCTAGAAGGATCTTCCTCTAGATTGTTCTTTTGGATAGATAGGTTTAGTATATATAGGAGTAGAGGGTATGAGAAGTTTTGTCTTGAAGAATTATCATAATAGAGCTCTACTCTATTGGAGTTTTCCCCCTCGAAGAGGAAGGAAAACCTTGTTTCCTATAAATAAAGGTATAATTTTGGTGTTGTGGTTCCATATAATTTTTTGTTTCATTGTTATCTCTGTAGTATTTCCCTATTTTGTTGTTATCTTGGTGTTATTTACTGCATTATTTCTCTTATCTGCTAATATAATAGATTTGGTACCTTACAAGTGGTATCAGAGCACTTTCCTCGGTAGAAATTTGTGGGTTAATTTTTATCAGGGTAGAGACGTATTCTGACGTCTTAAAGCTACAGAGATGTTTCATTACGCACATAAACCCACTCGCGGGGAGTAATACACGCAGGAAATACAAGTGGTACTCAAGTGCACATTTGTTGGCCACCCTTGTAACCCCTGTTGGTACCCCTTCTAGTGGTAGCGCATCAGCCAGCACCTGTAAACGGATCGGCCTAGATATCCTGACTATAGATAAATTGATTGACCGCCTGACTGCTATAGTGCCACCGAGAACAACACTCAGGAACGTACTCTCTAGTACCTGGGTAGTCGATTAGTACGGCTAAGGGAACGGTCTAGCCTCCTTAGTTGGTGCCCTGAGATATTGGGTCGAGTACTATTGTTGGACCCCGCACGTATATTAGAGATATATTGCACAGGGAAAACCCTTGTCTGTAGAAACCCTGAACACCCTACCCTTGTGTTGTGGTTCCATATAATTTTTTGTTTCATTGTTATCTCTGTAGTATTTCCCTATTTTGTTGTTATCTTGGTGTTATTTACTGTATTATTTCTCTTATCTGCTAATATAATAGATTTGGTACCTTACAAGTGGTATCAGAGCACTTTCCTCGGTAGAAATTTGTGGGTTAATTTTTATCAGGGTAGAGACGTATTCTGACGTCTTAAAGCTACAGAGATATTTCATTACACACATAAACCCACTCGCGGGGAGTAATACACGCAGAAAATACAAGTGGTACTCAAGTGCACATTTGTTGGCCACCCTTGTAACCCCTGTTGGTACCCCTTCTAGTGGTAGCGCATCAGCCAGCACCTGTAAACGGATCGGCCTAGATATCCGGACTATAGATAAATTGATTGACCGCCTGACTGCTATAGTGCCACCGAGAACAACACTCAGGAACGTACTCTCTAGTACCTGGGTAGTCGATTAGTACGACTAAGGGAACGATCTAGCCTCCTTAGTTGGTGCCCTGAGATATTGGGTCGAGTACTATTGTTGGACCCCGCACGTATATTAGAGATATATTGCACAGGGAAAACCCTTGTCTGTAGAAACCCTGAACACCCTACCCCTTGGGACGAAAACAAAAAACAAAACAGACAAGATCTATTGCTGCTCAATTGTGCCTTCTACATTCTGGTTGTGAAATTACCACACATTTCTTCATGTTAAGCATTTGGGCATTTCATCACTACAGTATTATTCAGGCCAGAGTATAAATCCGCAACAGTAAAAAAAAAAGTATATTGGTCTCGTCGGCACAATTATTTAGGACCTATCCCATTGGATTCCCCTTTTCTCCCTGATCGTAGTCATACCTTTCATTTTTAATCATTTTTTTCAGTGGACTAGACCCCTTCCCAGTTTCCCTATTTTTCCGCCTATTTTATTATATTTCACTTCTCACCCTCATCTTCGTGATACCTATCACTTATAAGTCCTTTTTTGTGTTCCCACCCACCCCTTTTCCCTTACCTGTACTCCCCCTCTCCAAATGGCCACCACTCGCAACCAAGACCTACAAGCTTCCATCAATCAAGCCTAGGAATCCATCCACCATGTGACATTGGAGATTGGCTCTACCAATTCTCGCCTTGCACAATTCGAGACCCAAGTCCAACACAAATTTGACACCATGGAGGCCAAATTCATGAACAATTTTAACACCCTCTAGTCTATTGTCGACCAGTTGTTGAACCGCACTTTGGGTCCTTCCTCCTCAGCCCAACCAGATGTTGTTAATTCCTCTCATTCTTTTCCTTTTCAATCCAAATTCTTTCATCTTGACCCCCATCTTCCCCGCATTGAGTTCAATAAATTTGATGGTTTCGATCCCACGGGTTGGGTCACTCAAATAGGGGTATATTGCATGGACCCGGTTTGTTGCAGAGCTCTGTGACCACTTTGACAGTGATACCCACTATCTCGGTCGTTTGACCAAGTTGAAATAGTCAGGCACAGTGGAAGACTTTATAGCTGCTTTTGAGCATTTGTCCTTTCGAGCGGAGGACATGTCAGATGCGTTCTTTCGTGAATGTTTTATCAGTGGCCTAAAGGATGAAATTTCATCTCAGGTTCTCATGGTCTGCCCTCAGATTTGGTTGGAAGCTACTAAACGTGCTAAAGAGGCCCAACAAGTTGTTTTTTCCCATAACAAAAAACCCTCTTTTGTTCCTCGCCCTCGACCCACTAATCCTAACCCCCCTGCCACTCCCCTCAAGGTCCAGAAATTAAATAGGGCTGAAATGATTGAATGCCAACTGAAGGGTCTTTGCTATAATTTTAATGAAAAATATTTTCCCGGCCACAAATGTAAGGAACAAAAACTTTTTATGGCCATTTCTGAAGATGTTCCGAAAGAAGATGTGACAATTCCCCGTGTTTAAGATCCCTCCCTTCCCAATGCTACCCAGGAGCCCGCTGACCCACCTGAAGTTGACCCACTCATTTCCTTGCATGCCCTCACTGGCTTCTCTGCTCCACAAACCCTCAAGCTCATTGGCTATATTAAGCATAGGAAGGTCATCATCCTTGTTGACAGTGGTAGCACCCACAATTTTATTCATCGTCGCATTGCCCAGGAAACCAATTGTTCTATTTGTGTTGTCAATAATTTTCAAATCATGATAGCCAACGGTGGATCCATGAAATGTGGTGGCCATTGTGAAAAAAGTATGTCTTCAAATTGGACATTACCACCTGAAATATCATATGTTTCCCATTGAAATGGGCGGTTGTGACATTGTCCTAGGTGTTGAATGGTTACACACTTTGGGTCCCATTCTTATGGATTTAAAGGAATTAACCATGCAATTCCAACATGAGGGACAAAGGTATCAATTCCAAGGTCTCACAGTTGGTTCTCATGAGATCATCAGTTCCCATTGCATGGAAAATATCCTCAAGAAAGGCCACTCTGGTATTATTGCTCAACTCCATTCTATTCACGCAGTTGAGATACCCTTTGTGCATGTTGACCTCCAAGCTATCATCTCCAAACATTAAGTTGTTTTTTCCACTCCTCGTGGACTTCCCGCTTCTCGTGGTGTTCATGATCATTCCATCCCCCTTGTTCCTAGAATTCTTCCTCCCATTGTTCACCCTTATCGTCATCCATTTGCCCAAAATAATGAAATTGAGAAAATAGTGCAGGAATTGCTCCAAGCAGGTGTTATCCACCCCAATACCAACCCTTATTCTTCTTCTGTGGTCATGGTACTTTAGAATGAAGGTACTTGGCACATGTGTCCTGACTTTCGCGCCCTCAATAAACTCACCATCAAGGACAAGTTTATCATTCTTGTCATTGATGATCTCTTGGATGAGATGAGTGGTGCTCAATACTTTACTAAACTTGATCTATGTTGAGATGAGTGGTGCTCAGTACTTCACTAAACTTGATCTACGTTCTGGCTACCACCAAATACGTATGCAATAAGTTGACATCCCCAAGACTGTCTTTCGAACTAGTGAGGGTCACTATGAGTTCTTGGTCATGCCCTTTGGCCTGTGTAATGCCCCCTCCACCTTCCAAAGCCTCATGAATCATGTCTTTCGTCCTTTTCTCTATCATTTTGTCTTAGTTTTCTTTGATGATATTCTCATCTATAGTAAAACTTGGAAATCCCATCTTGCCCATGTGGATCAAGTTCTCCATCTACTCTCTCACAACCATTTTTTCCTCAAACATTCTAATTGTGCCTTTGGCACCTCAGAAATAAAGTACTTGGGTCATATTGTTGGCAAGTCTGGAGTCTGGGTGGATGCTAAGAAGATTGAAGCAATGCAGGATTGGCCTCGCCCCAAGACTATCAAAACCTTGTGTGGTTTTTTGGGTTTAATAGAATATTATCGCAAGTTTGTTCAGAATTATGGAAATATTACGGTGCCTCTCACTACTCTCCTTAAAAAGAATTCTTTCACTTGGACTCCCTCATCTAATCAGGCCTTTCAAGCCTTGAAGGTGACTATGTGTACTACTCTGGTCTTGGCCCTTCCTGATTTCACAAAGATCTTTGTCCCGGAATGTGATGCCTCTTGAAGAGGAATTGGAGCATTCCTTATGCAAGAGGGAAGACCTTTGGCCTTTACCAACAAACAATTGTCAGAACACCATTTGGGCCAATCAATCTATGAAAAGTAAATGTTGTCTATTTTGCATGCAGTAGATCTATGGCACCCTTATCTCTTGGGGAAACACTTCCAAATTAAGACAGATCATCAAAGCCTCAAGTATTTTTTGGAGCACCGACCTTCCTCCCTAGAGAAACAAAAATGGGTAACTAAGCTCTTTGGATATGATTATGAGATCATTTACAAGAAAGGTAAAGAAAAATTGGTTATTAACGCTCTTTCTCATAAATATGAAGATGAAGGGTCCCTTTTCTCCCTCTCCTTCATTGTACCAGATTGGCTCCAAGTTGTTTTCCAGGAATGGATACAAGATCCTAAAATTTATCATCTAATCCAACAATTGCAAGATAATTCTTCAGTTTCTCCAGGATACTCTTGGCACAATGATGAGATTCGCTACAAAGATCATTTGTATTTAAGTAAACAGTCACAACTTAAATCCACGGTGCTTTCTGAGCTTCATGCTACACCCACAGTTGGGCACTCGGGGTTTACCAAAACCTATGACCAGGTCAAACGTTCTTTTTTCTGGGATGGTATGAAAAAGGATGTTCGTACTTTTGTGGCAGAATGTGATGCTTGTCAACACAACAAGGGTGAAACAATAAAAACTCCTGGCACACTCCAACCACTTTCGATTCCACCCACTTAGTATCCTTATGGCTATGTTCCCTTCCAGTGGTTAGACTGAATGAAGGAGGTGTGGGCCCATAACCTGTTAGAATATGATGGATGTGCTTGTTTAACCATAGAAAATATCACTATTGTCACCCAACCATAGGCCGAAGCCACCCCCGAGCACCTTAACCTTGACAGAGAATCATTTTGGAAGAAAACCCTAGGCTAGATAGACAAACAAGATAGCGCACCTCTCTCCAAGGATAGCCCACCAAACAAGAGTAACAAGAGCTGATCAGAGAGTCCAAACCATAACCAAGAGAGAGTCCAAGCCAAAACTGAAATATGCAAGCTGCAGCAACTGCAACAGCAGCTCTCCTCCAAACTTGCGTACAAACTGGAAAACTGCAATGCACACAAGTGTTGCTTCTGTAGTTCTGAGAATGCCTTCCAGAATGAAGACTGGCCTCCTATATTTATAATAAAACTGGCAAACTTCCTGGGCCAAATTCTCATTCTGGGTGCCTATTTACTTAGTATATAATATTTCCTTTAGACTGCTTCTTCTCTTGGAGGCTAATAACCTAATACTAATTATCCTCTTGAACCGACTTGTCTTCTAGGGTTATTAGCCAACTAATTAGGGTTTCTTCTTGCTTCCTAGAATATTCTATTCTTGTCATGTTTACACGTGGAGGTAAATACCTCTCGCAACTACCATAATATCAACACTCCCTCCTAGCTAGGGAGGTATTTGAAGGTAATGGTCCTGAGCACAAACATACAATTTACCCGGTAGCATCAACATAGTCGTATAGACTATCTCATGACTATATCATGAGCACCATCATCACTATCAGTGTCATCAGTTGCATCATCTCTCGAAACCATACTCCATATGAGTAATCAGACATGATGCTGGATAAGTCACTCACTCCACAGAGTGACACAAGAGCCATTATTCTAATCCGGACATATGTCCTAGAAGAATAAATGTTTTGAACCATTTTCCATCTGGGAAATCTCTATCCATTGATCATCCATCTAGTTGATAATCATTTCCAACACTACTAATAGTTTTCAAGGCAATTGGAACAATGTCATTCAATGGAACACAATTGTGTCTATCCATAGTAGTACACAACTACAATCCAGTGGTACACTGCCACACCAAGTAGCACACAGATACTTGATCAGTGACATATAGTCATAATCAGTGGAACACATCCACTACAGTAGTATACATCTATTGTCCGGAGACATACAATTTCCATAACAATCATATCATCAACCTGCACAGAAAACATTGTTATGATATAAACTGAATCATCTGGGCCATTCTTCCACTCACATCTGTGAGATCTAGAAGAGCATCTTCCCTAAGAAGGTAAAACATCAACGATGAGCTATCTGGACTATTCTTCTCAAGCAAGGAAGAATAATTGTCCCGATTTCTGAGCTTGGACCATTCACCTATCTAGGCCATTCCTCTGGCACTAAACAAGGTACAACCTGGCGAAAATGAGCCTACCCTACGGAATGCTTGTCCCTAATTTCTGAACTTGGACCATTCACCTATCTGGGCCATTCCTACGGAACTAAACAAAGTGCAACTTGGAGAGATTGAATATGCCCTAGGGAATGACTGTTCGGGCCATTTCCTAAGGAAATGATTGTCCTTCACCAACCTCCAAAATGGACCATTTTTCAAAACTGCTCACAATTGTGAGCTTCTAAAGAATGATTGTCCAGCGAGGCGGACCAGTCTTCTTGACCACTATTGAGAGTGACCGCCAAGAAGAGAGATTGTCCTATACCATTCCCCATGTTAGCCACAAGGGAAATCATTGTCTATGTTACATCAACAATCCATCTAACCATTTTCATTACGAAAATGACCATTCGATCTGGACCATTTTCTGAACTGGAAAATACTTGTCCGTCAGAAATATCAAACCACTTTCCGAACTGGAAAGGAACTCCTCATATTGGACCATTTTTCGAACTGAAAAATGATTGTCCATAAATCAATAACACATCAGTGCTCCCTCCCAACCTGGGAGCCATCTCTTCCCTTCTCAATAAGGAAGTCATCTCCACGAGCTCCAGTTGTTTCTTGAGTACGCAAACTCTTTCATTTTGGACAAAGGCTTTACCAAAATATTTGCTTATCTCCTCATTTGTGGAGATATATATTGGAGAACCACTTCTCTTTTCTGGAATTCATCACAGAGAATGTAATGCTTGATCTCAAATGTACTTCAGTCTTTCTGGAACACTGGTTTTCTCTGAAGGCTTCATATAGCTCTAATCAATATAGTATATCATTATTGGATTCGTATTTTGTTTCATGCTAGCTCATAACATCGTAGCAAGGGTCAAACTAGAACATATCCAAGTGGTACTTCTTCTTCCATCATGAGAGTTTGTCATGGATTAGCAATCAATCATCCTGAGATTCTAAGTAACCATTCTTATACAATATCTTTGTTATAGAAATTTTTTCACCACACTTTTTTTGTGCATTGGAAGTCCTTTATCAAGTTGTCTTCTTTCATCTGCATACAAGGGTCTCTTTCTAGTATACCTTAAATTCTTGAGGTTGCTCTTCATATGCTCTTTGTTCAATTATTCTGGAGAATAGTCTTTGCATTCATCTGATGTAAACTCCAACTCGTAGATATTGCGGATGATATAATGTCTCATGTAGAGGTATGTCTAGTTTACTAGAACAAACAATCATCATAGTCTTCTCCCTCCATCTGGGAGAACCTCTAGTTCCATATCTCTCAATGCTTACATTCATAAGTCTTCCATACATTTTTCTTCATCGTAACTTTTAGTTCCTCTGCTTGATTGCTTTCATATCAGGCTGGTAGTCTTGTGATTCTTGATACAATGACTAGTTGTTCTGGATTTTCCTTCTCTCTTGGAATCTTCATGTTCTTCGTCATGTTTTTATTTAGCTCTTAGTTCCATGGAGTTTTCTATAGATTCCATTCCCTGAAGATTCAAACTTCTTTCTTTCATCATAGGATCATGGATGTGGATGAACAACTAGGGATACTTTAAGGCTTCTTTTCGAAGAAGACTTCTTCTAAAGTCAAATTGAACACATGTTGCTCTTCATGGTTGCTACCATTGATGGGAACATGGATAGATACGTCATCATCTTCAGTGGATCATATTATTTAGGATTAGCTCCTTCCTAATCCTTGCTTCATGCATGAGTGCATTCTCATCTTTTGGAATTCTATAATCAACTCCCTCCAACTAAGAGAGTCGACGCTATGTCTGCATCCTTATTGTATTCTACAAAGTGTCATAATTTTTCCAATTTCCTCTTAATTGCTGACTACTTTCTGTCTTTTACTTCTTCTAGGTTTCTTCAAGATTGATTTTGATTTCGGCTTAACTTGCGGCTGTTACTTATGTGCTTCATCCTTTCATGTGTATTGCCTGACTTGTAGTCATTGTGATAGAAATCCTTATCTTGTTGTTATTCCATAGGTATAGTTTCTCTTTGAACATATTATCTTCTAGGAAATAGATATGCAAGATATGTACAGAAAACATGGTATGTACAAGAACTATGAAGAGTATTGTTACCTTGTCTTAGAAGAAAAAGTATGTTTTGTCATGCTTGGCTTTCTTTGAGGGTTCCCTTTCTTCGGCAACTGATGTTTTGTGTGTTTCTTTCCTTTTCTTTAACTCGGGACAATGATTCTTGCAATGACCATACTTTCGACAATTGAAGCATTGTATTCTTGACATATCTTTATCTTGATTTGGTTTCTTCTTGGAGAAAAACTTCTTTTTATTCCTAAAATCCTTGAACCTTGTTGTGAAGGCTTGATCATCATACTTCCTTTGGGGTTTCTCTTTTGCACTGATCCTTGATTCTACTTGTGCACAGCAACTCCAAAGTTCTTCAAATGTAGGATAATCCTTCCTTATGTTCATGCTTGTGGAAAATGCATCCCATGTATTGAGAAGACCATTGAGTACTATATTTACCAATTCCTTTTCTGAAATGATCTCTTCAATGGCTTGTAGTTGATCTCTTAACTGAGAGATTCTCACAAAGTATGATGTTATGATGTCATCATCATTCATCTTCTTGTCACGGAGCTCATTCTTCAGACTCATTACTTGTCCAATGTTTCTGACTGAGAAGAGGTTTGTTAGGGCATCATACATCTTCTTAGATGAATCAAGATGGGAGATGTAGGGTATCAAGTGGTATTTTATAGAATCCACTATGATACTCATGGCATTGATGGCATTGTCTTTGAACTTCTCGATAACTACAATGTTATGCGGTTCCTTATCTTTTCCTTCTTCAAACTTTGGTTCCACAATCTTTCCTTTCACGATATCCAACACTTTGTTCTTAGCAAGGATGAGATCAATCCTTGTCTTCCATGCTCTGAAGTTAGAAGCCCCATCTAACTTGTTTTTTGATTTCATAGAGTAAGTCATGGTTGCTTTGACTTGGTCAACCCTAGATTTGACCAAAACCTCAAACTTGACGTCTTAGCTTGTTGAGAGTACCATGAGATGCGCTAGGCTAGGGCACACTAGTCTATCCAAAAACTAGGTCAATCCCTTCACTTAAGGGCCTCAATGAGAGGATTAGGGTTTTTACAACTGCACATGCTAGTAACCCTAGCGGTGGTGCTTTGGTAACTGCTCCTACTAAAAACCCTAGCAGCAGTTCTTCAACGAGCTTAGTATCCTTATGGCTATGATCCCTTCCAGTGGTTAGACTGAATGAAGGAGGTGTGGGCCCATAACCTGTTAGAATATGATGGATGTGCCCGTTTAACCATAGACAATATCATTATTGTCACCCAACCATAGGTCGAAGCCACCCTTGAACACCTTAACCTTAACAAAGAATCATTTTGAAAGAAAACCCTGGGCTAGATAGCCAAACAAGATAGCGCACCTCTCTCCAAGGATAGTGCACCAAACAAGAGTAACAAGATCTGATTAGAGAGTCCAAACCATAACCAAGAGAGAGTCCAAACCAAAACCAAAATCTGCTAGCTACAACAACTTCAAGGGCAGCTCTCCTCCAAACTTGTGCACAAACTAGCCAACTGCAGTGTAACACCCTGTTTCCCCCAGATTGTAAATATAACTGAACTGGCCAAGGACTATGGAAAAACTCATAAGTATGAATATGTGTTGTAAATGGACCTGCAGGAAGAGGTCAATGAATGTAAATGATAGTTTG
>SNQJ01S0031894.1:29890-44887 GCA_010110895.2 Picea sitchensis | reverse complement strand
TGGCTTTTGGCCTTCAAACTTTACTTTGGTTAGATAAAAACACATTTAAAAACTCAATGACAAGAAGCAACTAACATTGTAATAACCATGGCATTTCGTTAAATGAAAGAGGGAAAGATCCACTCAAGCCAATGAAATTATAACCCCAGGAAATAATTGTCACAGGTGGCTAGTTTCCTCTTAAGTTTACATATCATAGAAACAGTTCTCTACGGTACCAGATTATCTAAATTATGAATATGTCGAAAGGTCCTTCACATTAACACGAGTCTGCGATATACTTGCTGATAACCCAGCACCACATAATGAACATTCACCACTTGTTAGTTTGTGAAATGAAAATATACATAATGAATACGACTACAAATTATCAAGAGGTAAAATTATCAGAATATAAAACATCTTCAGAGAAGTTCTAATGTTGAAAAACATAGCCACTTGGTTGGAATTCAAAGGATAGATACAATCCTGATTCCTACATAATGAACAAGTACAAATTATAAAAGAAGTGCAATTATTAGAATATAAAACATCTCCTTAGAAGTATTAATGTGGAACAAAATAGCATGGTAGAGATGTGATGATTTAATAATAGCTGGCAATTACAGACATCGCAGAGATATCATAAGCCAAAGCAGACCCATCAGGGATAGCATTGAAATTGCCAACAATGTTTATATCAGAGTTGTGAGAGAGGATCCTATCACATCACATCAATCTGGGGACTCGCTACCCAAAACCAGAATTGAAAAAACTTGTGGTGCAACTAATGCCTCAAAAACCATCCTACAATTATTTTTCGTGTGGAATTTATTCACAATACACCACCTCACGAAAACAAGGCAAGAGAACGTAACAATGCGAAACAAAATCCCATCATAAAGCTATACCACTGTAGTAATAAATTGTAATTTCAGATATCACATATATAACCACAAGCCAAAAAGGACCCACAAGGTTTGATTCCGAAACAGTCAACAATATTAATAGACAATAGACAACGATAGTGACTGAAAAAATAATTAAAAATTTTGCAGATCTTTTGAACAATTTCTGAAATAAATTTAATTTGCAAAATAGAGGCTAAAAAATAGCATTTAAATCAATGCATGGAATAGGGCCAATCATAAAGTGAGGGTCATTATGTATAAAACACTGGAAACTCGTAGAGCACAACAGTGGAATCAACTTTGAACTGATGGCGGTTACTGCCTATGTAAGACTGAAAAATTGATACACAGATTATTGAAAGAAGCTAATGATAGTCTTATCTCTTTTATCTCTAAACTGCTTGTAAGCACAGCACATAAACATTCAATCTTCTGCACTGCCGTAGGTGACAATACCCTTGCTTGTTCCTGCATCATCATCCCTTCTTGTTGCATTTTCTTCTTCCTCGAGCACATCATCCATAATATCTTCGTCACCAACATCTTCCACATCCTCCTCTGCTTCATCACCTCCTCTACGAACACGTGTCTTCAGACCATGACTCAATTTGTGCGACTCAAGATCATTATCCATGCTTTCCTGTAGATTTGCTGCCGTATTCCCATTCCTAGTATTCCCAGCTGTTTGCCATCTCTGAAGTTCCAGTTCAACATTGGAAAGTAATTGATCGCTAACTTGTTTTTGGTATTCTGTTAACTCTTGTCTGCGGTTGGCTTTCCATTTCAGAAACTCCTTTAAAACAATTTTAGAACAGACGGGTCAATACAAAAAGACGAGAAAGAACCAGCAAAATAGCAAAACATGGATGCTTTCATAACAGAAAAGKAMAAAGAAAATAGTTCTAGGCATTGATGTAAYTATACCTTCTGTTGCTGTTCGAGCAATTTGGCACAATTCTCTGAAGGTTTTGCAGGGACATAGAATATTGGAGGCTCGGCTTTTGTCCTGGAAACACTAACAGTAAACACACTTAGGACACAAATCTAASGAGTCTTACAGATAGAGTCATGTTTAGCAGGATATAGTTTAACAAGGACAATAAGTCACTTTATAAAGRAGGATTAATATGATTGTGGTTGCTAGAGAAGCAGCACTATCTATAAATACAGGGCTTGTAAGACAGGTACTTTGTTCCAGAATGTCTCATACATAATACACTGACTCTAATCACAAAGCAGCTATGCATACAACAGAAACTTATCTTTGGTCCCAATAAAACTGTGAAATGTCTAGGAGCACTTGAGCCAAAATAATAACCTGCCAAAAACAGTTATAATGTTAATATAGAAAATCATGCCATACAGTTCATCAGATAGGCAAAACATCCTTATTGTAATAATTATGCCAAAGAATTGGCTAAATGTGCAAACCATCTTCATTACGTTTTTTCCCATAATTCTGTGTGCTTGTGAACATTAGCATCAGTAAGTATTATCACTGAATTTCAAGCAAGCAGCAGAAACTAGGCTTGGAACACAACTAAAATTGCATTGAAATTTGCAAGACCATTAACACTGCTTGATTGATTTATAAAGTAGAATTGTTTAATATTGAATAGCTGAACACTACTACTATGCAAACTCTACCAGTTGGACAATGATAAAGAGATCCAATAAAATTTGCATTTATAGAAAATGGCATGTTTCCTGCCAGTAAAGAATGCCCATTATAAAATATTACAAATAAAGCTCATTCAATAAGGAAAGGAATAAGATTATTAAACCATAATTTCAGAAGTACATTTTACCTTAAGAAATTGCATAGCTTTTTATGGTGCTCAATCCACTGCAGAAAAAGCAGTTCCAACTTCTTCTCTTCTGCTTTCGCAACAACCCGTGCTCGAAGAGTCTACAAGTCAATTCCAATTCATAAGCAGAAGAAAAAACCAGCAAAATACATTCTGATTATACAACTGTCATGCTTGCAAAGCATGTACCTCCAGTGTAAATACATAATTTTGTTGATGACCAAAGCAAAGTAGGCAATTATATAGCTAAAAGTAGTACAGAATGATGAGAAAAGAAGTTCAATATACCAGATCCCGCCGCCTCTTTTCAGCAAGCTGTTCACGTTCTTGTTGGCGTAATCGTTCACTTTCCTCGCGGGCCCTTTGCTCAGCCTGAAACAATAAAATGAAGTTTTTGAGCGCATTTTGTTGATGTATAAATACCAAATTAACAACATGAAAAAAAGTAACAACAGTTTGTTGTTGGGCAGACTTTAAAATGTGGCGTGAGGAACACCCTGGCAGTTGGCTGGAATGGTAAGCAGGAGGGAAAAATCCACCTTAGTTTGATCAGGGCACTGGCTTTCAAACAAAGTCCAGTGCCTCGAGAACACAAGCTGCTGGTAGACGAGGAATCACAACCCTTCCTACCCAATGAAATGGATTTGACGCATCACATTTAAACAGGCCCCAAAATGGGACCTGGGATCTGGAAGCCGAAGGAAGACTGAAGATGAAGATGAAGAATTTCAGTTCCTGTTGGAAGGCAAAAGGTATCTGGAAAGCACATCGAAGTTAATGGGTCTTTGAAAAAGGGGAAGGAGGGACAAAAGCTTTCATTTGACTCTGCTTATGTGATTTCAGAGAGAAAGCACTGATTTGTAAATTTATTGATAGTTGACTATTGCTAATAAAAATGAAAGTATGAATATGGGAAACCAAAAGGGCAGGTAAATTTGTTACTGTGTCCCAGGGGTTTTTAAGTTATCTCTCAATAAAGCTGAAGGAGAATTTTGGCTAATGAACTATATTCTTTCAATATTGCTGAACTCTTTCTTCAAATATTCGGATAAGGGCTTTATTCTAGTTGAAACATCTACCTAGGCCCTGTGTTTGAGCCAGTTCACCCTTTTTGCCTTTGGAATGGTAGGACAAAGATTTGTTCCATACAAGAACCTGCCCTTATTATACGAGCATCGAGATAAAAGAGAAGGCCCAAGATGAGGGTCTCAGATAAAGACCGCAGACCCAAGAATATTTTAGCCAGAATAAAAAAATTGGACTCTTTCCAGTGACTCTGCTTATGTGATTTCAGAGAGAAAGCACTGATTTGTAAATTTATTGATAGTTGACTATTGCTAATAAAAATGAAAGTATGGATAGATAATAGGAAACCAAAAGGGCAGGTAAATTTGTTACTGTGTCCCAGGGGTTTTTATGTTATCTCTCAATAAAGCTGAAGGAGAATTTTTGCTAATGAACTATATTCTTTCAATATTGCTGAACTCTTTCTTCAAATATTCGGATAAGGGCTTTAATCTAGTTGAAACATCTACCTAGGCCCTGTGTTTGAGCCAGTTCACCCTTTTTGCCTTTGGAATGGTAGGACAAAGATTTGATCCGTACAAGAACCTGCCCTTATTATACGAGCATCGAGATGAAAGAGAAGGCCCAAGATGAGGGTCTCAGGTAAAGACCGCAGACCCAAGAATATTTTGGCCAAAATAAGAAAATTGGACACTTTACAGTGAAGACCGGAAGAAAAAAACAGTTAAACTCAAAGAGATGAAGAAAGGGGACTAGCTCTAACTGGTTAAGTGTTAAGCAGGGGTGGAGGTTAAAAATGGGTGAAAAAAAGGTAAAACAAATTCAAATCTATACATGGTTTTTGATAAACAGCTATATAAATAAAGAGAAAATTGTTAAGAAATATTTGGCTGCGGGAATTCAAGCCAAAGGCCTGGACAAGTTTTCAATAGCTTGGGATGAAGAATAGGAAGATGAATTGGTAGATAAAAAGCCCAAACAAAGAGATGAGTTGTTAAATGCATGGGGGAGTGGTTTTTGAGGACTCTACCAAAGAGAAAACAATATCAAACTTCAAAGTCTGTTCTCTTAAACATGCCTGCCTAGATTAAAGAGTTTCCAAATCTTGTTTTCGATGGGGCTTCAAAAGGAAAACGATGGAAGCAAAGGGCAGAGGCTTGGTCTGTTGAGGAGAAGGTGTTGGATTTACAAGCTTGGATTATGAAAAAATAGTACAGACATAGAAGCAAAATAATATATGGGCTGCAGAGGCCTCGAGGGTTAGCTCAATCGGTTGAACCATCCGCCAAAGGCATGCTGCCAATGGGGAGACCATAGGTCACAGGTTCAAATCCAGTGGAGACCCTCGGGGTTACCAACTGCTATTGTGGATGGAGATCAAGCCACCTCCATCCAGAAGATTCCAGATATTCCATGGAAGGGAGTGGGGGATCCCACGAGGTTTCTTTGGAAAATATATATATGCACTGCAGAAAATTTTAGTCTTGGCCAAAGCCTATGGAAACCTGATGCTTCTAATCAAGTTCTAAAAGTCAATTTCGATTCCAAAAATTCCACCCTCGATGAACACAGCTGGAGAAAACAAAATTTAGCAAACAAAATTTTTCAGTTTTCATCTCATCTCCATCTATAGAACCAAAAATACAGAAGTTGATGCCTCACCACAGCTGCTCCAAACTTGATGGAACGTGGAGTCTTAGAATCGCAAGATTTTTGTTTGGTGGCATATAAAATGATTTGCAATCTCTTTCGCAGTCATCTCAAGCATATGACAGACTTTAACTAAGGAGAGATCTAAGGCCCGTTCATTGAAACAGACTTAAGCTATCTTGTGTTAGCAGATAAGCAGGGGCAGAGTGTCTGAAATGCCGTAACTGCATTTTGAGAGTGGATTTGCACCAGATGTGTCAAGACTCCAAAGCATGTCCCCATCTGGGAACGTGACTTCCATACCAGAGAATAGCATCTCTGTATGTTGATTACATGATGTAAGTGTATCATGCATTTACAGCAGCACATCCTTGTAAGGAAAAATAAAATAAAAATATGTAGGACAGACTTGTTAATCAAAGATGGTCAAAGTTGATGAAAGGCAGTCAAATTTAGCCTTGTCTCGCCAGCGATTCATTTCTGAATTTTCCATGTTACGTAATATGCAGTTTTTACTTTCAGTTTACAGTGCATGAGGTGATTGGAAAATATACCCCATATTTTAAAACTGATAGCAGATAAAATAACTAGAGTCAAGATTCTCAAATTTAAAATGGCCACAACCCCTCAGTTGCATAAAATTGGTAGAAAAATTGCAACACCTTAATAGAGAATCCAATACTTATAAAACTTGGACAAGTACGAACTTTCAAACTCCAAAAAATTCTAAATTAACTTAATGTGGGGAGTCATCACAAGACACAACTTAAAACAGAGGAAGTAGTAGTATGAACCATACTATTTTTTATGCTTTACTTATCATGCGATGGTGAGGGCAAATTTTGATTTCCACAAGGATGAACAGAGCCTCTTAAGTTAAATCCCTGTCAATCTCTTAGCATGCATGGTTTAAATCGAAGCATGAGATTTCTTCCCATCAGATATGTTGCTATCATAAGCTTTTGAAGAATGTAGCACTAGCAGTAGAAAGGTTTAAGCAATAAGGTCAAACCTGAGGGACTAATGCCCACTCCAAATTAGACACAAAAAGGAAAACATAGCCGGATGATTTAAGGGGGGCATGGACTATTGCCCACTCCAAATTAGACACAAAAATGGAAAGCATAGTCAGATGATTAAGGGGGTCATGTACAACAAAAGCACTGTTCTAATCCAATAAATTGGACTCAGCAATAAAAATATGTAGACCTGTGTAAACAACCATCCCTCTTTGCATGATGAGTTGATCGTGATAAAATAACCAGCATGACCACAATAGTTGTATAATTGGAACCAAAGCATACTCATCTTGGGATAACGTATTTTATTTAATTTTCTTAGTTGTTTTTCAACATACAATTGTATTTAATCAGATAACCTAGTTGTAGCTTTACTACAATGTTAAAATACAACAAAAAGACAGAAGGTACTTACTCTTTTTAAAGAATCTGATCTCCGCATAAAGGCTTCTGTTGAAGACAAATGCTTATCCTCCTCTCGGAATTTCTGTGTAGAATATAGAAATAATGAATCAATGAACTGTTAATTTAAAATTAAATGCCAAAAAAAAATTGACATTGAATAGTAGAGGATTTTCTCCTGACAAGAAATTTGGCAATAGATGCAAGAATCAAGACATAAGATTCCAACTAAACCAAACATGCCAAGCACATTTTCCAAAATTACAATTAGTTTCAATAATGCAAACTAAGGAGTTATATCATATTTCAGGAAACTATGGACTTATATGAAGTTTTTAAAACCAGAACTGGACATCAAAACACTCACCTATCAACTCGGACATCGAACAGGAACCAGATCGACTGGGACCAGTTTGATTTCAACGGCTCAGTTCAATAAAAAATTCATTAAATAATTAAATTTTAATGAAAAAAATTATTTTAAAGCTTTCAAGCCATGATTTTAAACCATTAAAGACAAAATATGGAAAGTTTGTTCATCTATATACCATGTAAGGGTGTACATATCAAAATGGCACCAAGTGCAATACATATCAGCAACAAAATACATAATCAGTGANTATTTTAAAGCTTTCAAGCCATGATTTTAAACCATTAAAGACAAAATATGGAAAGTTTGTTCATCTATATACCATGTAAGGGTGTACATATCAAAATGGCACCAAGTGCAATACATATCAGCAACAAAATACATAATCAGTGAGGCTCTAAATGGCCTCTACAGTCCATAATGCCCAGGTAGCCCCATCCCTGACCACTAAATGACAAGTTTCCTATGTTAGCCCTTGCAATTTCTGAGGCAGAGAAGCCTCTGAAAGAACAACAGCAGAATAATGATGGTTGGGAATTCACTGTTCCCAAGCCCGAACCGCCAACCAAAGGCTGGGAAGGGCCATCTAACAATGATAAAGATGACCAGCCCCCTGCATCTGTAATGGTTCCTGCTGCTGCAATTTTCTTTTGTTTTTATGATGATTAATTATGGACTTTGGTTCCAGTGGTCACCAGCGTGGCAAATTAATGTTCTTGGACTTGGATATTCTTTTGTTCCTCGTGTTCAAAGTAAACAATTTCCATACCCAGTCATTTGAGGATGATATTTGAAATTTCATAAGCCATTTAAAGTTTCATTTTCAGGTTTTACCAGAAACTTGAAATTTCATATTCTTCCTTCTTACCTGATGATAAGCCCATTCTCATTGAGGATGAGCTCTACAAGGTCTCCATAGTGCTAACTGGCTTACGGTGTTAAATAAATCTGTCACTATCAGCTATAATAGTTTCACTGTGCTCATCCCAGCTGGTACCTCATGTTTGATCTCGACCGGTTTGATATTGAACCAGATTCAAACTGGCCGGTTCGAAAGGTTTGATATCAAAACAGATTCAATCTGGCTGGTTCGATACCAAACCGGGCATGGGGCCGGGTTGAAGGCCTGGTTGATTTGGTCACCTATCAACTTGGCCAGTTTGGCGGTTTGATACCAAACCGATCCAGTTTTTAAAACTAGATCAAATTTCAGGAAACTGTCTTACTAAATCCATTCTGAATTGAGATGACATAAAGGAGAAAATTCATCTCTATTTATCTCATTGAAGAATTTGCGAGGCACATGATGTATACAGTACTACTCTAACTATTAATATTAACTTTTAAGCCATTACAAAGTTACAAACAACAGCAAATGCTGAGTCAAAACAGAAACAGAAACGATGTACACCTAAGCTCTTTCTATACAAGACATCATTCATTGAAACCTTTTCTTGCAATATATTGTTGGATACTATTACAACATTATAATATGATGGTAAACACTGCATTCCATGATTAAAAACCTCCTTGTACACTAAATATCCATGGCTTCAATTTTTGGCTGCTTTTAATTCTAAAAGTTAAAATTCTTTGACCAAGCAATCAAGTTATGGGACATAAAGATGAGTTTCACGTATGTAAGGTGTCATCTACTACTTAATCTCAGTTGATTACAACCCTATAAATCACATGTATAAACAATTCCTTGTATTTCAAAAACAATAGCTCCATCTTTTTTACCAGTATAACCAAATTATAGACCCTAGTACTATATGTATATGTTGTCTACATCTTACAGATATGTCCATTTTATAGTTCAAAGAGACTTTTAAAAGTTAAAGCATTTCAACATTACCTCTAGAGTTCCCAATAGTTGTCCGAGCATTCTCTTGTTTCGCTTCACCAGGCTTGGATCTTCGTCCTTGGGTAAAATCCTCGGTACATTCTCAACTGGTTGGACTTCTTGTTCCTAGCACATCAACAAAAACAGTAAATACTTGTCAAAATACATTTATTCCTGAGAAAAAGATACAAGACCCAAATAAATGTCAATTCACGGATTATGCTAATGTAACAAGAAGAAAATGCATCTCTCTATCTTAGTAAAGACTGCTGTTACCAACCCTTGTAATACAATGTAAGTGAGAACCTAATAAAACTATGCTCTGAGAAAGACATAGTCATTCAAAGAGACCAACTGCAATAAACGGATATATTATATAATCCAACTAATATGGAAACCAGACTAAAATAACAGGCTAATTTAAATACTATTGATCCATGAAATGAAATTAGTCAAAATATAATAGGCTAATGAAATCCCTCAAAATTGACCCAACTTTTTTACAGAGAATATAATCTGTCCCACTCTCTAGCCCAAAGGTAAACCATAAGAGTGAGATTGCCGGTATCATGCCAGCCCACAATATAATCATTTAAGAGGTCAAACATGTCACTTACGGGAATTGAACCTGGGTGGGGAGTTTAACAACCATTTCTCCCAGCCACCCAAGCTAGACCCAATTGACAAGATGGACCCAACTTATTACTACCATCCACAGAAGAGATCAAACATGTCACTTACAGTGAATTGAACTTGGGTGGGAAGATTAACAACCATTTCTCCCAATCACCTGAGCTAAACCCAATTGACAAGACTGTCCAAACTTATAAATACCATCCACAGAAAACGCAGGCTTTCAAGGAGATAAGATTTTATCTAGAGATATTACAACTCCCAGAAAATCACCACATGCAATTTTCTGTACCCTACAAAATTGCTGTCCACTTGTAGTTGTCAATTATTTCTCAAATAGAACAGTGACAACATAATGTTGGTCATTCAACGTAAGCATTAAATATGACAACAGAATATTTTCTCTTATTACATCATAAAAATTTCACACAAAATGAATATTAAGGGCTGATATCAAGTAAGATCATATTTAAGGAGGGAAATCTTATACAGATGTACTCTCTCATTGTCTACAAAATAAAAATGACCAGGAAAACAATTATATACACTCGTACAAATCACAACAAAATGAGTGCTGCTAAATTTGGGGGCTTGGTTCTTAAAATGCAATACATGTGTCCTGCTTCGAGATAAAGCTAGATACTTGATAAAATTACCAGCCTACTTATGATAGTTTCCCCTAAATAATATAAGTCCTATTAAAGATCTGCAAACAGAGTCATATTATAGATATGCAAACAGGAAAACAGCTAAATTATTTAAAAGAAACTTCTTACCATCTGGTTTCCTCTGTCTCTCCTTGGGCCACTTTGATTGCGTTGTATATTCAAGCGTCTCCCATTTGCTTGATTTGGATTAATTTTCTCATCTGCTCCTTGCTCTCGCTCCTTAATATTATCTTTCTCCTTTATATCCTCAACAATTTCGCCATCCTCGACCTGTAGACAGGAATCAAGTTGTTTCAAGCAGAGTAAACAAAAATAATGTTTACGCTTTCTGAATTTCAATGTATAAAAACAAAAAGAAGGATCAATCCGCAAGGTTGTAAACTAACCTTAACTACAGCTGAACAAAGTCGCTTCTTAGCCGGTGGCTGGTCTTCAGCCTCAGGCCTGTCTGCCTGGCAAAAGATTAAAAAATAACACTCAGAACTACTGGCTTAAGCTTCAATATTCTATAGTCAAAGAGTTTTTACCTACATTTAATCTGCATAAAAGGTATTTGAGAGAAAAGGAAAAAAACATACAGGCCTGATAAGCCCACGTCCTCTTCCAAATGCACGACCTCCAACAGGCCCAACGGCACGAACATTGTTCCCTGTGAAACCGCCCCTCCGCAGTCCTCTTGGATCTCGCAGCCTCTCTGTAATCTGCAAACAACGTAAAGCTTTAATTGACCAGTCAGAAAAAATGGGTTTGCTTATATGAACACCAGATATTAGTGACGTTTGTCTGCTGACCACTTTCAAACCACGGTTTCAGTGACTTGGCACTACACACAAAATATTCACGTAACCATCTGACCAGAATTTCTTGACTAGACACGTGAACAACGTTCGCGACAAACCAAAATCATCGTCAACGATTAATTTAGGACCTTGACAACCATCAAAATATCGCTTAAGATTTAAACCTATCTATAGATAAATATGCATCTATTCTGTGTTCCGGTCTTAACAAACATAATGAGAATAGAGTCTGCTATTGAACCCAAGAACATTATTATTTACCAGCCTCATAACGAGTGCAACCCTCAACACCCACGACAATCTAGCTCGTTACAGAGCCTTTACATCTCGTGGACAAATATAAAATAAAACAAAACCAAAAAGGGGGCACAATAGCCATCAAAACATATAGCTGAATCTCGAACCCACTAGTCCTCAAAAACAAAACATAGATAATCAGGGCTCGGAAACAATGAAATATATATTAGCATTGAAACCTTTTATTATCCGTAACATTAAAATGACGTAAAAACACCCATCGCAACGCAAAGCTTCGTTACCAAAAATCTAATATCAGAAACAAGCATGCATTGCTTACAAATATCAGATAGACGACACGAGTAGCACAAAAAACCCTACAAAATATCAAACAGGCACCGCAGATGACATTGAAAACCCTACAAATCTATGTGGGTAACATGTTCCCAACTTAATTAAGTTTTATGTACAAGAAACAAAAACTAGACGAACCAACCTCCCATTGCTGCCGATTGAGTTCTTCGATTTCCTTTCGGAGCTCCTCAGCAGTCTTTTCCACCGCAGAGCTCGTCATGCCTGCAATAAACCCTCGATGGCCGCTAGGTTTCAAAGTTAAAACCCCAAGTATCTCTAACTAACACAAGATTTCAGCGGAAAATTCTACTGAAATACAACAGAGCACTCATAGCTCTACTCAAAAATACAAAATTAGGGTTTGAATAATATAAAAGGCTAGGCTGACCGGAAGATATTTATGGGGTCTTCAAAGTAAGGCCGGCAGAGAAACCGACAATGAAACTGATTTTGAAAATTCTGAAAACCCTCGAGGTCCTCAAATTTTCTAAAATTCATTAACAAATTACTATAAATTTAATATGATGAGAAATTACCCAAAACAAACAAGTCATTTGACCAATTGGTAACCCCCGGCCATTCAATGTTTGGTGTTGTTTTCGTATAGGGAGGGCCTTGGGGTTACCAACCTATACCTAACTTTGATGAACGAAATCATGGTTAACTTTGGTGTGAAGCAAGTAACTCGAGTTAAGGTTTTTGGAAAAAATGGCATTTCGAGTGTACTCATATGGAATAAAAAAAATTGTGGATGGTAACATTGTGATTCGTTGTGAGAGGCAAGTTGGGTTGGTGAAAGTTGTGATTCTTTGTGAGATGCAAGTTGGGTTGGTCAAAGTGAGGTATTATTATAACACTTAGCCAAGGTTTAATTTTTCACAAGAAGTGATTGATGAACTACATACGAATGGGTATTGAAATGAATGGGTATCATTTATTAATATGTCATGGATACTCGTTGTTGTTATGAAATGAGGAAGTATTGTTAAAAAAAACACTTTATGATTCAACCCCTTCTATTATAAATGTCTAAACTAGTTGGACTACAAATGAAGGATATGAAGACATCCACTAATTTGTATGCTTATGGAGTTTTGGGACAACAATTCGAACATGATTCGGATTGTTATGGTAGAAGCACTATGTATCCGCAAAAAATTGTTAACAATGTATCTTTGTGTGTATACACTAAAAGGCAAGAAGACAAAACTAGCAAAGGATTATAACAACAAAGAAATCTCGACAAGCAAAGAGTTCATGTCCTTGTATTAAGTCCTTGTATTAAAACAAAGTATTTATACATGCCATGTACAAAATCTGGTTGCATGGATCAATTACAATAAATGCAGAGATGAAGGAATGGTTGCATTGCTAGAAACTAAGGGTTGTCACGTTATCAATTAGTGAGCTACTACTCAAGTCCATTGCAATGATTGTCAATACTATCTAATGGGCTCTATTCGCTACTTCTAAAGGCTTGAGTTTGGAAAACCCAAACCAACCTTCGTTTTGCATTCCAAACAAACCTACTTTCAACTGCTTCAATATGTTAATGTTTCAAAAGATGGAAGTTTGGTAAGTTCGAGTTTGAAAACCCTGAGTTCAAGAAATCAACTCAAGTCATATGTGTAAGTTCCTGAAAAGGCATTTTCTAAAGAATGGATGCTTGAGTTTGGAAACACTTGCTCCCAAATAGTTACCAAAATATTTTAAGTCCCGAGCCTTCAACCAACATGAGTGGATCATATCTCCCCCCTTAGTTAGTGATGGTCTCCATCGCTCTAAAGCTGAAAATGGGGAAACTTAATACACAATTCTAACAAAGTGAACCATTTGCCTTGAGTTAGGGTTTGTCCTACTTTAGCCACCTTCAACAGTTGAATCGTTAGAGTCTTAGTATGTTTACATTATGGATCAACGATCTAATATTTTAAGGGTGGCACTTACATCTCAAGTTGAATGTCCCTAAGCTCTTTTTAGTTACACGTTGGTTTGTTCCAACAATAGGGGATGATAAGGTTGTAATAACTCAACATTGAAAACTAGATGTAGACATAAGTATGGTGGAATGTAGAGCTTAAAGGCATTCTCTCAATCTTATTCCATAATTGTGTTAAGCGCCCTATCGCAAAGTCATTAGCTTCCTGTGGGGGTCAAGGGAATTCTCTTTATAAATATGCAAGCACACTTGATCTCTAACTTGGAAAGTGTGTGGCACCTGATGACTATCATGCCTTGTTGTTGCTCTAAAATTAGTCTTCTACGATGTATCCTAAGTTTATCATTAAATCATTTGAACTTGACAATGAATTTGATTGTCTTAGTAACTTCATATTATGCATAGACAACATGACTTTTGGCATAAGTTGAACAACCATGTCAATGGGCACTGAGGGTTAAGATCCATAACTAATTTCAAATGGATCGTTGTGTGTAGAGCTTTGTTATGCTTTGTTAGTAGTTATGTTGGATGTATGGGAGGCTCTTATCCCATGTTCGTTGGTGTTTAAGACTATACATGTAAAGTATTTGCACCGCCATTTGATTGACTACATTGATTCAATGATTTTTTCAGGATGGAATGTTGTATATGGTTAATTGAGAATTCAACTATTATCACAAAGTCTTCTAGAAAATGTTAATAAGTTAGGAGTCCTTGTTTGTGATAATGGTGGTGTGTACATATACACAACATATTTTGTACACGGGTTATTTTGTTTGCAAGCACATAAAATATAATGTTTGAGTTATTAATGACTTACCATTGGTTAGTTGAAAGTTGTTTCTTATTCATATTAATGACTCATCACTAAGGCAATTGAGAGTTGATAGTTAGACTCATTAATTAATCGCCACTAAGTAAGTGCAAGGTTGTAAAATAATATACATATTAAAACAATAATAAATTATCATATCAATGTCCACTAAGACCAACTTGGTATGTTGGACATGTGTTAAGCCCCTTTGATGATAATTGGAAACTGACACTACAAGAAGAACACATTGTAACAAAGGTTTTTATAGAAACTCACCGAAAATTTTATTCTTTTTTCGTTTATAGCATAGGTTGTTAACGGAGGCGGGCAGTTAGAGGTTTTTACATCAGTGCCCATAAATCGGACAAACGCACATGTGCGCTCACAAACATAAATGCCTCAGTGCTTAACTAATAAAGCGCGATGTGTCTTACTACCGGACACGCTGTGATAGGGTAATATATATGCTTAACTAATAAAGCACGATGTGTCTTACTGTCGGACGCGCTGTGATAGAGTAAAATAAATAAATATATAT
>SNQJ01S0031894.1:7724-27492 GCA_010110895.2 Picea sitchensis | reverse complement strand
CCGTAGAGCCATCATGACTGACCAGCGCGAGGGTAATCGTGCCACACGCAACCTCGCGAGAGGATAAGGCGTATGGCATAAGCGATTGAGAAGGGGGGGACGCGAGGGGAACTCTGGCAGTTTTTACGCAGAGTGGGTGATAGCAGAGAGGAAGGATTGCAACCTTCGCTCCTGGTCACTGGCAGACAGAGAGACGCAATCTCAGAACATCGTGGTCTCAGCTCGGGGGTGGCTAGTGGTAAATCCTTTGGGAGTCGCTGAGCCTACGGTTGGGTGGAAACGAGCACCCCTCTCAGCAGTTGCACCCATTCCTGAAGTCACTTCTGATAAGTGTTTTGCTCATATTGCATCTTGAATTAATATGATGTCACATATGTTCATAGACTTGTGAAATTGTAAATGTTTCCTGTGTAAGAATGTCTCTGTAGTAATTGATGATAAGGAGTAGATATTAGCTCATAGAACTGTGAAATTGTAAAGGATTGCAGCATGAGAGTGTCCGCGTAATGTTTGATAGGAATAAGTTGATATATGCTTATCACAGAGGATACCATGCACGACTTACGTTGATAAATAAGTCTAGTTATGCTTAGATTGAGCTAAGTTAGGTACCCAGCCCGTCCTCGGGAAGTTATTTCCTCTATCCGTCTCCAGGAAAGCCCTGGAATAGATCTCTAGTAGAGATTCCCTCTTGTAGAAGGGATACTTAGCCATTCTCGAGAAGGTCTTCAAGGAGGAAGAAATCGACGGTTGTGATCTTACAGAGAAGATGGACAAAATCCCGTCAGCCGTTAGATCTCGAGAAATTGCGCCGGAGTTAAACCCTAGTGTGCAGAGAAGGAATCCTAGCCGTTGATCTCGGCAGGACACGTGTCAGCATCATGGAGAAGTCATCGGGATATCAGGGTCATCGGGGTTTTGTTAAGTCTGAGAATCGAGGCCTTGTGGTTCTCGAAATCCCGAGAATGGATCCTTGTCGTTGATCTTGGCGGGACACGTGTCAGCGTTCTGGGGAGACATCGGAATTTTACCATCGGAGATTCTAGAAGTATAGAACCGTTGCATAAGGAATTCGCGATTCGCGATTTTCCGATAGGATCGGAGTCGTCCAAATAGTGTGACGCGTGGCATGAGATCCCGAAGAGTTGTGAATCGGGGAATCAGAGTTCCTGTGAGCAAGGGAAACAGGACTTCGAAAGTCTCGAAATCCCGAGAAAGGATCTCAGCCGTTGACATCAGCAGGAACACGTGGCAAGAGATCCTGAAGAGTCGCGCATCGGAAAATCGGATTTTTCGAGGACATGGAACGCTCGCAACAGGAGATCGCGATCCACGATTTCCCGACAAGAGCAACATCGTCCATCAGCGAGGACGCGTGGCGAGAGATCCCAGAAAGTCAGAGTTCGACATTTCGGAGTTTCAAGAGTCATGAAACCCTTACATAATGGAGTCGTGATTCGCGATTTCCCGATACAATCAAGGCCGTCCATCTGGGGGACAGGTGGCAACCATCCAGAACCGTCGACGGTAGGCCCCATCGGCATATCGGGAATCGGCGTATCGAGGATTTCAAGGACATGAAACCCTTGCATTACGAAACCGCGATATGCGAATTTCCGACACTATCATAAGCCGTTGATCCAAGGGACGTGTGTCGAGCATCCAGAGAGAATCGGGAATCGGGATATCGCGAGCCTCGGGTGTATGTGTTTTGTGTCATCGCAAATGCCGAAACCCCGATGGAAGATTATACGGTTGCAGTCATATGGTAAGTGGTCACATGGACCATTGTATAGCCAAGGGGGCTAGCCAGTGTAAAGGCACGTCGAGAGTCCAGGGGACTTGAGCGTCATGACATTGAAAGGCGCCAAACCCTGACAGGAATTAAGACTGTGGTCTTGTGAAGGTTGTGGTCGTATTGACCAGGACTTAGCCCGGAAAGCCAATACGTGAAGGAGCGCATCGGGGATCGGAGAATCGCGAGTCTCGTGGACATAAACATGGTGACATCGCAAACCCCGAAACCCCGACGGAACCATATGACTGCGGTGATATAGGAATCTAGTCACGTGGACTAGAGAGCCTAGCTAGAGGGGGCTAAGACCAGGGAAAGAGCTCATCGCGAGTCGGGGAATTGAGAGGACAGGGACTCTCGACAATGGAAAGTCCGAAACCCCGAATCCCGATATTGAATCAAGGATTGGCAGTTCGCTAATGCAGGTTTCTGGAGATTTCTCATTTGTGGGAGATTAACCCCAAAAAAAATTTAAATTATGATAGTGGGTGTGTTACAAAGTGGTATCAGAGCATGGTTACAACACTCGACCTGATTGGGCTCATGCACCAGTCATACCAGTCGCGCATAAACCTCGTACGAAACACTCCTATAAGGAGTAACCCCCTGACTTAACTATCTTATCCAGGATTAAAAACTTGGAATATGAACACCCGACTGTGTATGCATGTGAAAGAATTATGAAATTATGCACAACTTATAAAATACATTTAACTCTTGACTAATATTCAGCGTTTGTCTTTTCACTCAAAGTGGACGATCAACCGCAGGAATCTACAAACGCAGAGTATGGTGACTCACCAAGAGGTGGGAGAAGGCTCCCACAACAGAGACGAGGAGTCTGATGAAAGAAGAGCGATAGGAACCCCTCCAGACCTAGCCGAGACTGTGAGGAGTCTCATGGTCGAATTACAAAGCTGCAAGGCCGATAATGAAATGATGATGAAAGAACAAGAAACCCCGAATCCCGATATTGAATCAGGGATTGGCAGTTCGCTAATGCAGGTTTCTGGATATTTCTCATTTGTGGGAGATTAACCCCAATTTTTTTTTAAATTATGATAGTGGGTGTGTTACACTCCCTCTCCTATTAAATTTGATGATATTGAAAGACATGCATCTTTCAATTGGTTTGGTAATACCAGTTCCAAAGAGGAACAGAAACACCTAACTCTCAAACAGTTAGCTACTGAAGTTCCAAATCCAGTTTTAGCAAGAATTGTTGAAGTCCTGGAAATAGCTACTGATAAGATAGAGTTAGTAAAGAAACAGTCTTCTACTTTGAAAGAAGACATCTGCAAACCACAACAAATTTCTTCATCCCTAGTCCCATTTATAAAAGGAATAGATGAAGCTGAAAGTTCTACCAAGAATGCACCCCGATCATCACATGATGACGCAGGTGGAAATGCTTTCCAATCTGCTTGGGAAAAGTGGTGTAATGCTAAATATGGTTCTTCCAAGAAAGTCCCTTTTGATCCGACTAATTCTGTCGAACATGCCTCATTCTCTAGAGAAAACATTGAATCTGCACTACTACAAATCTAAATTGTCGATCCAAGAATGAAACGATGTTAATCTTTCAAAAATGGCAGGCAAGGGCAAGGACCCAGATAATGATATTTCAAAATAAGATAGCGTGGAATGAGTTAGCCTTGAGGTTAACTTGGGGATTCACAGGAAATTTAGGACTCTGGTGGGACAGAATCTGAGAAGAAGATAAGCTTAGGTTAATGAATCATGATAATCCAATAGAAGAGCTTATAAAAGCAGTTGTACATGAATTCTATGGCAATGCTAAAATAGATTCAAATCATTATGCTGATTTGTTTATGAATCAACAATTATGCCATATATCTCAACTCCCTTAATTCCTCTGTACAATGCAAGATTTATTGTATAAATATCCCGATCCAGAAAATGTAGCATATCTACGAAAGTATTTATCTGCAATGCCTGGAAAAGTACCTGACCTGGTTAGAGATAGATTTGAAGAATTGAATATTGATATATCACAACTCTCTCTAGCAGGCTTGCATGAGCATATAGTTATGGCTCTGCAAAAAGAATGTCTTCGCAGAAAAACCAATAAATCTGTGAAGAAACAATTAGGTTTCGACTCTTCTGTCTGTGATACGTTTGCAGAAACTTATTACTTTGGTTGTAACAAAAAGAATGCTAGAAAGGAATCCTGTAAAAAGGATTGTGGTTGTTTTAAGTGTAAACCTAAGTCAAGAAGATTATCAAAGAAATATCCAAAGAAGTTTACCAGAAACAGTCCCTCCAGTAAGAAAGCCTACTTTAAACGTCAGCCACAGAATCGCCAAGCAAAGCAGTCATCATGCTTTATCTGTAAAAAGCCTGGCCACTGGGCTTCTGAGTGTCCTCTGCGGACTAAAACTAAGTTCCAAACAAAGATTATGGATCTTTTCCAAGCTGGTTATGATCCTTCCAAATGGGAATTAGTTGAAAGTCGTTCAGATGGTGAATACCTTTCACTCACCGAGGATAGTGACTCCTTTCCCGAAGACAACCTCATTGATCAAGAATCTGATACCGATTCAGATTCATCACAGATTGTTGAAACCCTACACTTTCTAGATATCAAAATGATGTCTCCATATACAGACCTTACTTCTCTTCTCAAACAAAGGTCTGATCTCCAAGAAAATTTGTCCATCCTTACTCCTGGACAATTCCAGCTCTCCAGACGCTATGCCTCCCAATTAGCACAACTCTCTGCTCAAATTGACAAAATCCAACAGCCAAGCGTGGTGAATATCCACAATTATACACCAAAGGATGTTGATTTCATTCCATCCCAGAAAAAAAAAAAGCAGAGCAAAAGGTATTGTCAAATTCTCTGAACCAATTAAGGAAACACCATTAGATGATGAATCCTTAGACAATACAATATTCCATCTTGAAGAGGCTATAAAAGAAAACGAAGCATTAGTTGTTGATTTATGGAAGAGCTTAAAATTACAAAAAGAAGAATTGAACTTCCTAAAGATGAAAAGAGATGAACAACTAGAAAAGGAAATGTTCAATAAAGAGACAGAAAATGAACCATATGAGTCTAAGCAAATGAATGGCCTAGACGACAGATTGGTTATTTATGTAAGTCTCAAAGTCCAAGGATATATGTAGTACACATTAGATGCACAGCTAGATACAGGTGCCATGAATTCCTGTGCTAAACATGGAGCTATACCTGACTATTATTGGCAACCAATTGATATCTCTTTCAAAGCTGTCAACAAGTCAGAGATTAAGATCAAATATATAGCCCCAGACTTTCCTATAATGATACAGGAAGCCAAAGTATCTGTTACACTTTACTGTTATGATACTGGTGCAGATATACTGTTAGGACAAGACTTTGTAAATAAATGTTCACCTTTTGTTATAGGTAGCAATTTTGTACAACTTACAATTTTGGGTAAAACAATTAAAGTATCCAACAAATCTTGTTATGAAACAAGAATTGCAGTAAAAGAAACTTTCCAGCAAATTGAGAAATCTGCTAACAGTCTGATACATATACAGAAAATCATTGGTCATACTGAAAAGCATGGTGTAGAAATGATAAAGGATATCAAGGATAAGATAGAAAAGGATTGTACATCATATTATCCTAATGCTTTTTGGACCAGAGAAAAATACTTTGTCAGTCTGCCCTATAAAGAAGATTACACTCCTAAACCACAGAAAGCATCTGCCAATCACATGTCTCCAACAGAATGTGATTATTGTCAGAAAGAAATTACAGAGTTGCTAGGAAGGAAGTTGATAGAAATCAGCAGAAGCCCTTGGGCTTGTCCTGCATTCTATGTCAACAAGCATAGTGAGCAAAAGAGAGGAAAACCTAGAATGGTAATAAACTATAGAGCTTTGAATGATGCTCTACTTCCTATTAGGTTCCCTTTACCATCAAAAGAACTGTTGTTTTCAAAGATTGGGAAGTGTAATGTTTTCAGTAAATTTGATTTGAAAAGTGGATTCTGACAAATTGGAATAATTCCTAAAGATAGATATAAGACAACTTTTGTTGTTCCAAATGGCCAGTATCAATGGAAAGTGTTGCCCTTCGTTTTGAAGAATGCACCATCAGAATTCCAGAAAAGAATGGATGACATCTTCAAACATCTCAATTTTATAAATGTATATATTGACGATTTGCTTGTTTGTTCTGTAGATTGTAAATCTCATGTACAACATCTGAAGATTGTTTATGACCTCTTGTATAAACATGGTTTGGTGCTCAGCCGATCTAAGCTTTGTTGGGCACAAACAAAGATTGAATATCTTGGTTTGATACTATCCAAAGGAGAAGTAGAACTCCAAGATCATGTTTTAAAGAAGCTTGCAAAATTCCCTGATGAAATTTTAGATCAGAAGCAGCTGCAAAGATTCCTTGGTTGTTTGAACTACATCCGACAATTTTATGAGAATCAAGCTAAGGATGTTAGAATACTTCAGAAAAGACTAAGTAAAGTAATGCCATGGAATTATAAGATGACTCAAGCAGTCCATATCATAAAACAAAAGATTCAGAATTTGCCTAAGCTGCATCTTCCAGATATGGCCTTCCAACTTATACTTGAAACTGATGCTTCAAATGATACTTGGGCAGCAGTATTATTGCAGAAGAATGGTCCTAAATTGGAAGAAGTGTGTATATATACTTCTGGTTGCTTCAGTGATACTGAATCAAGATACCCTTCATCACATAAAGAAATCCTTGCTGTAAAGAATGGCATTAAGAAATTCAGATTATTCTTAAAACTTGTACATTTTATTGTAAGAACTGATCTGAAACATATGAAGGGCATGTTGTCTAATCAACGTCTGTTGGAACAGGGAAACAACGGAATATTGCGATGGAGTCTTTGGCTTGACGGATTTGATTTTGAAATCCACTATAAACCTGGTAAAGATAATTGTGTCGCTGATCTACTTACCAGAGAAGCTGCTCCTCCCATAGAAAAGGACAAGACAATAAAATGGCTTCATCCTCCTTGAGCATAAAGGATGCTCCCCCACCTGGATTTAAATGGATCCTTGTATGTAAAAATTGTGAATATTGTTACTGTTTTGATTGCCTAAGTTGCTACATAAAATCCAGTCCAGTCTGTATAGACATTCTAAATAAATGGGTACAGACTTATAATCACCATGTCTTCTATTTTGGCTACTTTCAAATGAGCCATCATATGGCTAGAGGATCAATCCCAGGAGGACCAATGCAAGGACAAATATATATCTTGCTTTACACACCATGTATCACATATGAAGATTATTGCAAGATAATGTTACAGGTAAAATATGATGGATCCTGTTGGATAATCTTTGAATGCTCAACGTTCAAAGAAACACAGATCTGGTGGTCTGGATGGTTATACATCCTATTTTGGACTTATTGTCTCAGGGATATACTCTTCTTCGGACAAAGCAAGGATGCCTTCAAACATTGGTTTAGAGCAGAAATTGAAGAAGTTGCTCATTATGAAGGATGGTTTGCTTTTAATTTATCATTCAGAGGAAGTGAATTAATACTTGAAAAGTTTGTGCCTCCTCAACCTCAAACATATAAAATCACAAGTGAATTCTTTGGTGATTTATGTGTTCCAGAAGACGACCTAATTCCAGCCATGCAAGGGTCTTCGTTTTATAAATGTTTCAGCGGCCTACCACCATTTTCCAATGAGCATAGTTCTCCTCCTAGCAGTCATTTCGACTATAACAATGATGAATCATTTGATTCAATTACTGAATTAAATATAATCAACCGAATGGAAGCATGATGAGCCTCATGGTCTCTATTTTGTAATAACTGATACATTTCATGTCTAACGGGCCGACAGTGGTGTCCCGTCAGTTCCGTGGGTTCCTGTAGAACTCCACTTTGTTATTCGTATGCGAATATTTGCTTTTATCTGTCATTCCGTAAAAGTCGGTATGGGTCCCCATATGGCCGAGCCTCTAAGGGACGAGATAACATCTATAGTCCACAGCTGCCCCATCCACTTGAAAGGAATCTTATCTTTAACAGGCAGTTGCCAGTTCATGTTTACCGGCAACCTGTTAAGAATTGTATAAATAAACCTCTTCTCCTCTCATTTAGGACATTCAGAGATTGGGAGAGAGTCTGAGTTGAAGTCTAAGAGTCTTAGTTCGAGCAGTGTGTATCCTCTTCACTCGCCTTCGGGAACTTGTGAACGAAAAACACTGATCTCAAGTGTATTATATATATATACCAAACCGAATTTCATTATTACATTTCCTTGTGTGCTTCCAACCATTCACACAAGCAACAATGCTCACACTCCTTCTACAACCACCCCATTTGCAGTGCTCTATAGTGTTGCTTCCTCGGTTCGATAGCTTCGCCGATAGATACTATACATTTTTCGATTTTTGGAAAACAATGCACATTTTCATTTTTTCTCTATGGGGCAACCGGGCTTAAATTTGGTCCTTTTTTACATTTTTTATTTTATTTTGCATGATGTGCTTCACGGGTTCGACTCGCCCTAGACTCTTCGGTGTGTTCAATGAATTTACAAAAAGCATCGTTAGTGGTGCATCTAAAACTACACAACACACCGCTAAAACTAAGCATCACGCATAGGAATGGCATGTGTCCATTACTGGTGCGTTATAGAGAAGGAATCGCACAGGTGCACTATAGGGAATAACCGCACTGGTGCATTGGATCGCACCGCACATACAAAATTAGCATAGCAGTGAGTTTCATGACTAAAATAACACCAGTGCATCACAAATAACATGGAGCACCATGAAAATTGTGATGTTTGTTTTATGATAAAGTGTGTCGGTCACGGTGTGTATTATCTATTAAAGGCGCACCGGTTACCTTACCACATTGTTTTTTTGCAAACATAAATTAATTTCAGTTTTTGATAAATACAAAATGGCTATATTTGTGTGTGTTTTATAATTTCAATTTGTTTTGGCTATTTATATGTGCCTAAAAATAATCGTATGTGAATCAAAGACAACAATGATGAGCACGGGAGCAACAACAACAGAAGGAGGTCAACACGTACAACTTTGTATATGAGTGGGAGGCTAGAGAGAGGGAGAGAAAGTGGATCCCTTTGCCTATTGCACTTCATACTAGTGCCATTTTGAGGAATGTTGGCCTCCACAAGTTTTATGAGGAGGCTACATACCTCAGGGGGAACGCTTCTTTTTCACTGCAATTGATTCGTCGTTGGGATCATGCTAGACATGCATTGATGGTCAGTTCCAATTTGTGGTATCAGCCCATGGAAGAGAATATTTATTTTATCACCGAGATGTCTAGGAGGGGGGAGATTTGGCCATGGTTCCTTTATTTACCACCCGACATTGCAAGAGATAATCAATTGGCATATGTGTAGAGATATATGATCCAAGTGGATATTAGTGGTTATCCGCTTGTTCCAGTGAATCAACATTTTCGAGCCTGTGGTTTTGATAAACCATGGTATTTGAAAGATGGAAAGAAATAATAATAATAATAATAAAAATAAGGTAAAAAGATGTTGGCACGATTATTAATTAGTTTTTACTATTGGTGGTTTACGAGCCCATGGTATTTGTAAAATGGGATAAATAAAATAAAACATATAATAATATTAAAATAAGTGAAATGATATGACTCTCGAGGGAAAAGGCATCTGTAAGTTCTATATATACGAGCTCTCTCATCTGTAAAAGGATATATTATTATTCCTTCACGATGTAGCCAACAAGGTCACTCTTTCGACCTCTTGTAATATCTTTCTATGAATGAGTGTAGTCGAGATCTCTTTATCTTTAGAGATAAGCTACCACCATTCTAGCAAGTTTGTATTCTATAGTACTTTACTATTTTATCCATCAACACAAGTCGGGTTTCATTGTACTTATGTGTTCTCTGCTATAGTTTTGTTTGTACCTCATTTCATTCTCAATATAATCTGGATCAGTGGTATCAGAGAAATCTGCTCCTTGTTATTTCTCGGTGCATGTCCCTGACGAGGTTAGGGTACAAAGAGTTGGGTCTCGAGCTAGTTTTGTTTGTGGATGACCACTCTCGCTAGCCCAAGTGACCTCCCATGGTGGAAAGAAAGAGAGATGATGGAGAAAGAGATCCTTTCAAGATGTTACTCGAGGAAGCCCTCACACGATAGAGGAATGAGATTATGGACAACTTCGCTCAAATCCTTCGACGACTACCAATGGAGGCTGAGGCATCTTCGACAAGCAGTCATTTTGGAGGTGTGACGCCCTTCAAGGTACAAGTTAATTTTGATATACCCTTATTTGAATGCTAGATAGATGCAAATTCTCTAAAGAAATGGTTGAATATGCTAGATGGTTATTACTTTATCCAAAAAAATTCCAACGATGAAAAGATCACTTTTGCACTCTTTAAAGCCCTTCCCCATGTCAAAGCTTGGTGGGAACGTTACTTGGAGAAGCACACCATAGAAGAATCTATGCCATTCAAGAAAGAACCCACCTAAGTGGCCTTTATGGATGCCCTCAAGGAGGAGTTATACCATGTTGGAAGTTATGATGATCGGTGTATGAGATGGATGACTTTTCGTCGGGAGAGAGACCAAACAATGCCAGAGTATACCAACATCTTCCATACCCTATACTCAAAGATGTGTATTCAAGATTCTAAGAGACACTTAGTTTTGAAGTATTGCAATGGCATACACATGTACTTCCAAACATAGATGGATTTCTTGGACATCTCTTCATTGGGAGGTGCTTATCATTATGTTGTCAAAATCAAGTAGAAATTCAAGCAGAGGAATAAGTGATAGTTCATGTCTGCAAAAACACCACAACAAAAGCATTGTAAAGGTAGTCCTAACTTGCAGAACAAAGGACATAGCAAGGAGAGTCAATCTCATGAAAACCAATACAAGTCACGGGTAAAGAAGGGTGATGAGAATTCAAAGAAGGACAACAAGAAGTGGTGTGAGTTCCAAAAGAGCCCTTGGCACAACACCGATGAATGTCACTCAAAACAATCATTTTTGGTTGAGCTTAATGAAAAAGAATCAGACCCTGACTTGGACTTCGATTTGGATTACAATAAAGGGAAATGAATCATTGATGCAGAACCTATTGCTACCATCATTTTTTGTTTATAGCATAGGTTGTTAGCGAAGGCGGGTGGCCAAAGGTTTTTACATCAGTGCCCATAAATCGGAAAAACGCACGAGTGCGCTCACAAACATAAATGCCTCAGTGCTTAACTAATAAAGCACGATGCGTCTTACTATCAGACGCGTCGTGATAAGGTTGTATGAACATCATTGCTTGCGTCTTACATTTCCTTGTGTGCTTCCAACCACTCACACAAGCAATGATGCTCATACTCCTTCTACAACCACCCCATTAACAGTGCTCTATAGTGTTGCTTCCTCGATTCAATAGCTTCACCGATAGATTCTATACATTTCCAATTTTTGGAAAACAGTGCACATTTTCATTTTTTCTCTACGGGGCAACCATGCCACCTTGGGTAAGAAGAGACCACGTAAATTGTTTGTTACCTCCTTATTTTCAATTTCAACAAATTTAAATTTAAAATTGGGTTTAAATTTGGTCATTTTTTACATTATTTTATTTTATTTTTCATGATGTGCTTCATGGGTTCGACTCGTCCTAGACTCGTCGGTGTGTTCGATGAATTTACAAGAAGCATCGCTAGCAGTGCGTCTAAAACTACACAACACACCGCTAAAACTAAGCATCGCGCATATGAATGGCAGGTGTCCATTACTGGTGCGATCTAGAGAATGAACCACACGGGTGCATTATAGGGAATAACTCACACCAGTGCATTGGATCGCACCGCACATACAAAATTAGCATAACGGTGCGTTTCATGACTAAAATAACACTAGTGCACCACAAATAACATGGAGCACCGTGAAAATTGTGATGCTTGTTTTATGATAAAGTGTGTCGGTCACAATGTGTATTATCTATTAAAGGTGCATCGATTACCTTACCACATTTTTTTTTGCAAACATAAATTAATTTCAATTTTTGATAAATACAAAATGGTTATATTTGTTTGTGTTTTATAATTTCAATTTGTTTTATCTATTTATATGTGCCTAAAAATAATTGTATGTGAATCAAAGATAACAATGACGAGCACGAGAGCAACAACAGCAAAAGGAGGTCGACACGTACAACTTTGTATATGAGTGGGAGGCCAGAGAGAGGGAGAGTGAGAGGATCTCTCTGCCTATTGCACCTCATACTAGTGCCATTTTGAGGAATGTTGGCCTCCTCAAGTTTTATGAGGAGGCTACATACCTCAGGGGGAACGCTTCTTTTTCACTGCAATTGATTCGTCATTGGGATCATGCTAGACATGCATTCATGGTCGGTTTTGATCTGTGGTATCGGCCCATGGAAGAGGATATTTATTTTTTCACCGAGATGTCTAGGAGGGGGGAGATTTGGCCGTAGTTCCCTTATTTACCGCATGGCATTGCAAGAGATAATCAATTGGCATATGTGTAGAGATATATGATCCAGGTAGATATTAGTGGCCATCCACCTATTCCACTGAATCAACATTTTCAAGCCTATGGTTTTGATAAACTATGGTATACACCCATGGTATTTGAAAGATGGAGAGAAATAATAATAATAATAATAATAAAGTAAAAAGATGTTGGCACAGTTATTAATTAGTTTTTACCATTGGTGCTTTATGATCCCATGGTATTTGTAAAAGGGATAAATAAAATAAAACATATAATAATATTAAAATAAGTGAAATGATATGACTCTCGAGGGAAAAGGCATCTGTAAGTACTATATATACGAGCCCCTCTCATCTGTAAAAGGATATATTATTGTTCCTTCACGATGTAGCCAACAAGGTCACTCTTTCTACCTTTTGTAATATCTTCTTACAAATGAGTGTAGTCGAGATCTCTTTATCTTTAAAGATAAGCTACCACCATTCTAGCGAGTTCATATTCTATAGTACTTTACTATTTTATTCATCAACAAAAGTCGGGTTTCAGTGTACTTATGTGTTCTCTTCTATAGTTTTGTTTGTACCTCATTTCATTCTCGATATAATCTGGATCAGTGGTATCAGAGCAATATGTTCCTTGTTATTTCTTGGTGCATGTCCCTGACGAGGTTAGGGTATAGAGAGTTGGGCCTCGAGCTAGTTTCGCTTTTAGATGACCACTCTCGCTAGCCCAAGCGACCTCCTGTGGTGGAAGGAAAGAGAGATGATGGAGCAAGAGATTGTTTCAAGATGTTACTCAAGGAAGCCCTCGCACGACAGATGAATGAGATGATGGAAAACTTCGCTCAGATCCTTCGATGACTATCGATGGAGGCTGAGGCATCTTCGACAAGCAATCATTTTGGAGGTGTGACGCCCTTCAAGGTACAAGTTAATTTTGATATCCCCTTATTTGAAGGCTAGATAGATGCAAATGCTCTAAATAAATGGTTGAATATGCTAGAAGGTTATTACTTTATCCAACAATTTTCCAATGATGAAAATATCACCTTTGCACTCTTTAAATCTCTTCCCCATGTCAAAGCTTGGTGGGAACGTTACTTGGAGAAGCACACCATAGACGAATCCATGCCATTCAGGAAAGAACCCACCTAGGTGGCCTTTTTGGATACCCTCAAGGAGGAGTTCTACCATGTTGGAAGTTATGATGACCAATGTATGAGATGGATGACTTTTTGTCGGGAGAGAGACCAGACAGTGCCAGAGTATACCAACATCTTCCATACCCTATGCTCAAAGATGTGTATTCAAGTTTCTAAGAGACACTTAGTTTTGAAGTATTGCAGTGGCATACACAGGTACTTCCAAACATAGATGGATATCTTGGACATCTCTTCATTGGGAGCTGCTTATCATTATGTTGTCAAAAACAAGTAGAAATTCAAGCAGAGGAATAAGCGGTAGTTCAAGTCTGCAAATACACCACAACAAAATCATGGTAAAGGTGGTCCTAACTTGCAGAACAAAGGACATAACAAGGAGAGTCAATCTCATGAAAACCAATACAAGTCACTGGTAAAGAAGGGTGATGAGAAGTCAAAGAAGGACAACAAGAAGTGGCATGAGTTCCACAAGAGCCCTTGGCACAACACCGATGAATGTCACTCGAAACAGTCATTATTGGTCGAGCTTAAAGAAAAAGAATCAGACCCCGGCTTGGACTTCGATTCGGATCACAATAAAGGGAAATGAATCATTGATGCAGAACTCACTGCTAACACCACGACCAAAAAATCCAACTAGAAGAACCAGAGGAACCTGAGGAGGAGGAGCTCCTCTTCCACTCACAGGTGTGGGTAAAGGGGAGTACCCCACTACATTTCATTATTGACAACGAGAGTTATAAGAACCTAATCTCAACCGAGGTCGTCAAAAGAATGAAGTTGTCGATGATACCACACCCCTAACCGTACACCATCAAATGGTTGAATCGGGATGAGACATCCGCGTCAGCCAACAATGTCATTTGTCCTATGACATCAAGCCCTTCAAAGATCATGTATTGTGTGATTTTTCCCCGCTTGAAGTATGTGATGTTCTTTTAGGACAACCATATCTGTGGAAACATCACGTTGTTTATGAGTCTCAATCCCATAGTCTCATTATTACATTGGGGTGTCAACTCTACAAGGTACCAGAGGTAGTTCCAACTATTATCATTTCATTGATCTCAGCAATATAGTGCCCCAAAGTAATCTCTTAGGCCCCAAGTTCGTCGTCTTCATGCTCTAGTCGGAAGATGAACAGAAGGCCATTACAACAACCATAGCCTCGACTCGAGACCTTTCTACACATCAGAAGTAGGTCGACAAGATCGTATAGGAGCACAAATATATATTTGCTTCACCTACAGTGGTGCCTCTACATTTCCAAGTCAAGCATTCTATTGACTCGGTGCCCGGTGCTCCCTTACCCAATGGTCTAATCTATAGACACTCCCTTCCGAAGAATAAGGAGATAAAACACCAAATTCATGAGCTCATCCAAAAGGGACACATTTGTTCGAGCTCTTCACCTCGTAGGAGCCCAATTATGTTGGTACAAAAGAAGGTTCCATATGTTCAACATAGCCATAACAGAGCCCTTCATGACTCCATTGTCTACAACCCCTTTTAAGTGTGCTTAGGGTTCGAACCATTAGCCCCCATTGATGTAGCTCTTCCTATTGCATCTTCATCAACGGATCCTCCCACACTCAGACTAAGGTAGATCTTGCAACCAAAATTGTTGAATGGATCCAGTACCTCCAACAACATGTTCATGGCATCCTTCAAAAGGAAAATTCAAAGTACAAACAACGACACGACCAACATCAGGTTCCACGCAAGTTTCAGGTTGGTGATAAGGTGTGATTGCACTTTCAAAAAGAGCGCCTTGCAGGCCCCCACAGGAAGCTAAGACCAGTCTAATATGGGACTTACACCAACACAAAGGTTGTGAGTGAAAATGCATATGAATCAAGTATTCCCCCTTTCCTTGGCTTGCACCCATTATTTAATATGGAGTTGCTTCGACCATATTACCCACCTCCATTGGACACCTCGGAGGTGGTTAAGCATTTGGCCCCTACCAATCTCAATCTCGATTTCATTGAGAAAGCTACAATAGATTGAATCATGGAGACCCAAATGAAAGCCACCTGATAGTAGGACATACAACTCTATAAGGTTGTCAAAGTAGGACAACTACTTCAGTAAGGCAAGTGGCTCACCAAGGTTCATATTCAACAAAAGTTTCCCCATCTTCGAGTTCTTCGATTTCCTTTCGAAGCTCCTCCACAGTCTTTTCTACTGCAGAGCTCGTCATGCCTGCAATAAACACTCGATGGCCGCTAGGTTTCAAAGTTCAAACCCCAAGTATCTCTAACTAACACAAGAATCTCTAACGAACACAAGATTTCAGCAGAAAATTCTACTAATACACAGAGCACTCATGGGTCTTCTCAAAAATACAAAATTAGGGTTTGAATAAAATAAAAGGCTGGGCTGGCCGGAAGATATTTATGGGGTCTTCAAAGTAAGGCTGACAGAGAAACCGACAATGAAAGTGATTTTGAAATTTCTCAAAACCCTCGAGGTCCTTAAATTTTCTAAAATTCATTAACAAATTAGTATAAATTTAATATGATGAGAATGAATATAGTGTGTACATACCCAAAACAAACAAGCCATTTCACCAATTGGTAACCCATGGCCATTCAATGTTCTCGTGTTTTTTTCGTATAGGGAGGGGCTTTGGGGTTACCAACCTATGCCTAACCTTGATGAACGAAATCATGGTTAACTTTAGTGTGAAGCAAGTAACTCGAGTTGTGGTTTTTGGAAAAAATGACATCTCCAATGTAATGCATATGGAATTAAAATTTTTGTGGATGGTAACATTGTGATTCGTTGTGAGATGCAAGTTGGGTTGGTGAAAGTTGGTGATTCTTTGTGAGATGCAAGTTGGGTTGGTGAAAGTGAGGTATTATTATAACTCTCATCTAAGGTTTATTTTTTCACAAGAAGTGATTGATGAACTACATTGTTGGCCCTTGACTAGGTTTTGAGGAAACGTTGGTCATGTTTGACCATTTTTGGGACTTCGACGGGCTGGTCGAAGACGAAGCACCCAGGTGAAGCAGAGATCGCGGGATCTTGCCCTTTTTGCGGTTTTTTTGGGCTTTTAGGGTTTATGTAACAGGTATGGGATGTCGACCCATGGGTTTACCCATGTTTAGGCCCCTTTTTGTAATGTATAAATAAGTAGCTAGGCGATGTAAGAAGTAGTTACTAGTCATTGATCGGCTTAGTGCATGGCTAGTTGGCTTAGTGCATGATTAGAGTTTGCGTGCAAATGATTGTAAGAGGATTTGTGCAGATAGACTGTGTAAGGCTTTGTGTTTTGATCTGATTCAGGGAAGGAGGATCTGGTGAGGTGCGCGCAAATCTCCTGTCCTTTGTGAAGTTGGATATGTGGCTTGGTGCATGTAAGAAGATTGGAAGAGATTAATAAAGAAGAAGAAGAGTTGGTGGACGTAGCCCCACACTGGGGTGAACCATGTATATCATGTGTTGATGTGCTTTGTGCAATGTTGTTCATAATGTTTATGTATCTATTTTCTTGGTGCACGTTTCTTGATGTGCGATAGGTAGATCCATTGATGTTTAGTTCTTAATATATGAATAAATGCTAGATCTTCTCTGATGTTATGTACTAAGTAATTATAAGTGTTTGATCTGTTTATTACAGCGTTGTTCTGTATTTAGGGTTTAATCTGCGATGCGAATAGAAGTTAAGAACTAATGCATGTTATTGGCTAAGTGCTTGGTTAAGTATTATGATCACAGATTTGTGTCCCAACTAGTTTGTAGACACCTGAGTCCTACAACCTCCACTGCCTCTACCTCGGGTGAGACTGCATCTGCTTCGCAAGAGTTGTCGAAAGGGTTGGTAGTTAGGGTTTTGTTGGTACATTGTTGAAGCATTGAACCTTAGGTCTGCCCCTTGTGCCAACAAATGGTTCTGTTGCCGGGACCGAAACTGTGATTACTGGGAACTGAAGAAAAGAGAAAGCTTTGTGCATAGATCTGTTGCTGAAGTGAGCAATATTCTACTTGACTTGTGGAACTTTGTGCTAAGAAAGGAACCAGATCTGAAGAAAAGAGGTAAGACCTTAAAGCTTTGTGCTCTGATAAAGGTAAGATAAGCGAAAATTTTTGCTTCGAAGGTATGAATCTAGGTATGTTTGATAGGTTTGATCCTAGTCTAAAACTAGGGCATAGCTAGAAGAAAGAGTCAATCTGAATAGACTTGATAGAGACAGTGAAAGATATTTTATTCCTATGCATAGAAATAATTTTTGGACTAACAAGTGGATGCAGGATCCTAGAAAGATTTTTTGCAGAATGAAGGTCCATAACTGTGATCTTAGTGCGCAGTACAGGAAAGGGTTTGGATCGTTTAAAAGGAAGAGAGGATTGACACTGTGTTATAATTGCAGAAGACCAGGACATCTTGCTAAGGAATGCCTTAGTGTAGGTCCTATTTGTCTTTGTTGTAAAGTTGTTGGTCATGAGGTTTTGGATTGCCCTAGAATGATTGCTAAAGTTGAAAAGATGAACATGCGACAAGAAAACCCTGAAGAAGCTCAATAAACTAAGGATATGTTAGAAAACCATACAGAATCATAATCTATGTTATTACAGCTAAAAGAAACACTGAATGATCACAAAGACATCAGTCTACCAGATATCTTAAAAGAAAAATAGTGCATAGAAACAAGAATAGGAGACTTCGACATAGACTGTGTATTAGACGAGGAAACACATTTGAATCTTATGCTAGAAAGTACTTGGGCAATTTTGGGAAAGCCTGATATGATTCCTTCATTGGGAAGGATATGATTGTTTAAAGGAAATATGATAACCCTATGCGAAAGAGTTACTAATGTACCTATGATTTCTCTTGGAACATCGAACGAAGAATAAGTTGAAGTCATTAAGTTTGTTGAGAACAACACCCCTTTTGCACTTTTGTTAGGAAAGACCTGGATTGAGAAAGATCAGATCCGAAGGAAAGTAGAAGAGTGTTAAGCCCTAAATAGTGGTTCATTACCCCTTAATTGGGGCTTATTACATTAGTAATGTTATTTGATTTATGTCGGCTTGAGTCCATTAGTTGTAATTGTACCTCCTAGTCTCCTATATATACCAAGGAGACATTTTCATTTGGAATCATCTTGTACTTGAACATTTGTGTGGTGTATAAGGAGGTTGCCCCCTCGAAGAGGCTTATTATATGAAATTATCTCTTTTTCAAGGCGTTGAGTACTTATTCTGAGGTTTTTCTATGCTATATTGATATTTGGTTCTTAACATATGATATCATAGCTCAAGGTCTTGGGATTTCGCTGCTACATCTGAGACACCTTGGAATTTTCGCTATAACTTTTTTTCTGCAACGTTTCAAAAGGAACAACTTGGAGGATATTTAATAGATGGATCAAGGACTATTGGGTTAAAATTTCAGCTCCCGAGGCCTTTACTTTCAGAGATACAACCTATGTAAGATAGGGTTCTGGAATCATCCTGAATTGAGTCACTGCGGAATTTTCGCTATAAATTTTTTTATGTAACGTTTCAGACTCTGAAATACGGATGCTATTCACAGAAATTAGTACGGTATATGTGGTAAAAAATTCATATTATGGGTTATCTTACATTTGTAGATACACCTTATGGAAGATAGGGTATCTGACTAGTCCTATTGACTAGTCTCAAGTAGGTGTTCTGAGTAAAACAATCATAACTTCTTCCTAGAGTATCCAAATTCAATGAGACCAGTTGCATTGGATAGGGGGCAGTCTGTAGTATTTATGGTACGAGTTTCAAAATTTTATATAAATTATTTTGTGTGGGGCACACTATACAAGTGAGATCTTCTGGAAAGGCCAAAAATCAGCAAGTTGTGGGGAAGTTACCGTAAATTCCACTTGGCACATCGAATTTTGATCAGACTTGTGGAATTGCAGAGAAGAAATATCAGAGAACTACAAAAAATAATTTTTCATACCTAGAAGGGTCGAAACTTTGGAGATACAACAAAAGAAAGATTGTCTAGCAGAACCACCTCAAAATCAAGGTTCAAAAGTGATACTTGGCCAACATGCCATCCAAAAAGGGAAATTCTACACCAAATAAGCCTCTTGACAATCCTACTTGGACTCTTGATGAAGGTGAAGAAATGCGTAGAGACATAAATGAATTACAAAAGAAGACAGTGACAAAAGATGAACTACAGGGGATGATGGATTCAACTGAAGCTAAATTGGAGGCAATAATGGATACTAAGATGGATGGTTTAAAAAGGGAGATCATGGAAGCATTGAAAAGTTTCCCGATAGAGAGGACACCTAA
>SNQJ01S0031893.1:73212-85819 GCA_010110895.2 Picea sitchensis | reverse complement strand
GTTCCTTTAAGGGGGAGGGAATTGTAACACCCTGTTTCCCCCAGTCTGTAAAAATAACTATATTGGCCAAGAACTATGGCAAACTCAAAGATGTGAATGTTTGATTTGACAGACCTTTGTATAAAGGTCGATGAATGTAAATTATGTTATGAAGATGTGTTGCATGAATGCTGGGAGGGGGATGTGCTAAAAGATACCACGATGGCTAATGAGAGGTGGTGGAAGGGACCTAGAATGGTTGCGTTAACTTCCACTAAGCCAATACTGTACTGGTTTTTGCTTGCTCAAAGACCAAAGTAACTCTCTAACCCTGGAATGAATTTCCCATCAGATTGGTAGGTGGGGAGGCTCCTCAGAGTTAATGAGGGGATGGGGGTGAACCGCCCATCCGTAAAAACTTTCAGACCTGACCACGGATGGGGAAATTCACGCCACACACAATCTTGCAGAGAAAAAGGCAAGAGAGGAAGTGTGGTAGAAGAGAAGAGGAAAGAGGGAGAGCATGCGACAGGGGATCGCAGAAGAGAACTGGAGAAACTATGGAATCACAGGGAGCTCTGAACATAGGAGAAGGAGAGTAACCTTCGTCCTAGAATTATTTTATTGTATCAGGAGAAGGAGAGTAACCTTCGTCCTAGACTTCCGTGGAGCTGGAAATAGGAGACTGAATCTCAAAGCATCGTGGTCTAGCTCGGGGGTGGCTAGTGGTAAATCCATTTGGAGTCATTGAGCCTAGGGTTGGGTGGAAACGAGCACCCCTATCATCAGTTGCATCATGACTAGTGGATTTGATAAGTGTTTTGTGCCTTGTATTTTGAATTGAATTATCATGAATACATGCTCATGCTTATATGCCCATAATGATTTATGTGTGGAATGATTGCTTGGTGTTTTAGACTGGAAATAATGGATGCATGTGTACACTTACATGCCATAGTTGGTTTCTACACAGATGATTAAGTCTGGGGCGTGAGTTCTCTCCACCGAGAGTCATCTTGTTTGCTTGATTCTCGTAATGTTCTAGAAAGGCACCCCGAGAGTACTCTTCCCCAGGAATTACCCCATAAACCTTGGAACCACACTAAACCTTTACCCAGAGACTCGACTAGGAACCATCTGAAGGTTCATGTGATTTGGGTCTGGAAACCTTATGCAAGAAAGAGTATCTCTCTAAGGTCTCGGAGTCATGGGAGTTGGAAACTCTGGGAGGTTGAATATCATGATCCAGGCTCAGAAAGGATAGTGAGTCCAATTATCAAAAGAGAATACCCCATCGTTTGGTAGATGAATGGTAGGAATCCTTTTGAAAATACCCTAGATCTTTCAAGACCGATGGATCTGTCAAGAGAAACCCACTTACCTTAAGTTGGGTCGCAAAATGCGCATCTCGTTAAGCGGCGGGAAAATCTGGGTGGCCAGAATTTGCACGCCCAGATCTATGACCAGGGTTCCTTTCTGGAGCCCCTTCTCCATTCTACCTTTAAAGAGGGGGGGGGGTGGGTCCGGAATTGGCGACTTAAAATGGGCTCCCCCTTGTCTAGGACCATAGATCCAAGAATCTGTCGCGGCTTTATTGACCATCAATCTTAACCTTTTCATAGGTAGGAGAGTGGACTTGACAACATCTTGAAAGTCTCGAAGTATTCAGAACCATCCATCGAAATAGGACACGTGGCAGTCAGGTAGCATTTCGTTGACCCACGACTTGGAGTGGTCAAAGGGGTAGAACTGCACAAACTCACTATTCACGAAATCGTGACATGATCATGGTCGTTGATCCAGGAGTGATATGAACCATCCATTTAGCGTGAATAGATTTCAACATTTCGGCGTTTCGGCACCCGAGAAACCAAAGGGCGAGACCCCTCGTCTTCATAAGTCGCGAAGTCCCGGTATGTGAAACTCTGAATCAACTTAGTGTGAATAGGTTTCGACATTTCGACGTTTCGACACTCGGGAAACCAAAGGGAAAGACCCCTTGTCTTCGCCAGTCGTGAAATCTCGGTACGTGAAACCCCGACGCGCTCTAAGGATGAACCCTAGGTCATAGGACAAGGTCACGTGGTAGAAAGGAGGAGTCTCAAAAGGATCTAGACCATCCATCAAAGCAGACGCATGGTGAGCAATCAGGGTTCGAGGAAAGCTCCGAAATCCCATGAATCGTTGGATCTCGTACAATAAATTGCATTTCAGGTTTCGGGGTTTGAAGAGTCGAAAGGCTTGACTCTCTTGCATTTCGAACTCCCTGTTACCAAAATCCCGATATGGCTAGGACCATCGGATCACGAGGGGAGAATCGTAGCCTTCGATCTCAACAAAATTATTATTTCGAGTTTCGAGGTTTGAAGAGTCAAAAGACTTGACTCTCGGGAATCACTGAGTCGCGAAATGCAAAAGGTGCCTCTTGGCTTGGCCAGGGGTCATAACCGAGGATCACATGGAGGTGAAGCCCATGCTTGGTGCTTGAGTTGTACACGACATGTTTTCAATGAAAGAACCCGTGGATTGGTTTAGTGAAGGTTTCGACAGGAAGAGCTCGCCTGCTCTAGGACCTCGTAGGAACTCGGGGATTATGTCCCTCGAGAAAAAGGAGAAAAAGGTGAAAAATCTATTATGCCGTAGTGGGTGTGTTACAGCCACATCACCATATGTACTCTATTTTTACATGTCATCATTATCTGTCATGCTACCACATAATAATATTAGTCCAAGTCATCATTTCCAAGTAATCAATTGTACAATGACACATCATCGTTCCATTTCATGTCCATGTCGCAGGCTGTGCTTCATTTTTCCATGTCAGTCATACACATTAGTTTCCAGGTCATCTTTAGTACTTCATCTTGCCATGTCAGCTACTACATCAGTCACCACGTCATCTATCATGTCACCTAACACATCATCATGGTACGGGTGTCTCTATCGGTCATCAATGTTATGGTTTTTTCAATTGCATATTTTGGTTGAGAAACACGGATATTCGTCGATGTCGATGAACTCATCGGGCATCAACAAGATTACCAAGCCTTACAATTCCTGCACAAAACTTGTTCTCCCCATTTTCAATGCCAATGAAACAATTTTCCATAGTGTAATATTAGTCATCCGATCATAGGCAAGTACATTTCTAACTGTTGGTCCTCCCTCATAAACTGTGCTAAAAATGTCATGTTTTTCCCGAGCGCGAAAAACATTCTAAAAGGTCACCAATGAAAGAAGAACCCATGTTTGTAATTTTGGGATACATTTTGATCCTGAACTCTATTTGAGGAGTGTCGTATGCCATTGGAATGGTCTCACTGATACCTACAACTTTTTAGTTATAATTGTTTAATGATTATGTGTTTCTTTTTTATGGTTTTGGAAATAGAGCTATGAGATGCAGATTTTTTTTTTTGTGATAACATTTGATTATGATCCCCATTTTGAGAAGTCCATATATCATTGGAAATTTATCTTCAAGAGCTACAAATTTTGTTTTAGAATTTTGCATTGATTTTTCATGGTTTGTTTAAGGTTTTCGAAATAAACGAAATCAAGCCCAGGGAAGTGATTTGAATATTTCATTTTAATATCAATAAATTGTTTTATCTAGTAAATTTATTACGAGAAGATATTTTTATTCCTAATATACATTTGTTATGATCCAGGTACATCCAAAGGGAATCATTTAGCATGATGAGAAAAATTTCACTATTGCATGTTGCAAACTGGTAGATTTATGTCAGCCGACAAACACAAGCATGAGAACAAAAATGGAAGAATCGGTGCCTGGGTGCATGAACATTCTAGTTTTATTACTAAATATTGTAGAATGACTTAGCCAAAGTTAACTATTCCTAAAATAAAATAAAAAAATCAAATGAAAGACGCATGCGCGATGTTGCTAAGGAAAGAACAACGGGTTGAATTATTTAATCAAGGAAATATTTATGAGGTTGAGCATGCATGAATTGAAGTCGATAGTTAATTGGAGATGTGGATAAATGCACGGATGATTTATCAAGACATTTGTTCATTGAAGATGAAAATTACACGAGGAGATTGCATGACTTTTTAAAAAGTCAATTTAATTTTTATTCCACAATTTTTTTTATTTTTTATCTTATAAATAAAGAGATAAAATTCTGATTGAGGGATCTTTGATCTCTTGAACTATTTTCAAGATATTTTCGATCTTTGGAGGGATTTCAAGCGGATTGTAACCAACGAATTATTTCAAGGGTGAATTCAGAAACTCTTTGGAGTCAAGCCATTATGGTTAGCGAATAGAGATTCAACCTTTGTTGTTCTGACCACATATTTGGCGTTGTTGAGTAGATATTTTACATTTGGGTTTGGATTTGTGTGTGTCCTTGAGAAAATTAATTAAAGTATGTCGTCCATTTCAGGAAATCTACTTTCCATTTTGGTTCTAGTTCTTCACCTGTAAAGGTGAATGTAGTGTGGTCCTTCTCCTCTCCAACCCCATCCCTGTCGTCTCAGTTAATGGTTACGTTAGCGGGCCATCCTTTCACTATGACCCACCCAATCATAATTCAAATCCCTCCCGGTGGCCTATCCAAAATAAAATTGAAAATGTGGGCATGTCTAATGGCTTTGAGTCAAGAATTGTTATCTTACGTTAAAACACTAAGATCTATTTTTTTGCTCATGCCAGTATTTTCAACGTAAAGATGTGCACAACATAGGAAATGAGATATCTGACGTTGTATTTTGGATCATTTTTTATGAAAGGAAGTAAAGGTGAAAAATATGTTTCTCACACTAATCTATGAGAGAAGAATGTGTGTAAACATAGAAGAGAACAATGACAAACAAAAACCCATTCTAAAGCACATTAAATGCATTATTCAACAACTAAATGGTTACACTAAATAGTCTTGCTTCTTTCAACAAGAGTGTGGAGCACTAGCATGAGGATTTTTGAGAAATTTTGATAGATAATAGTAAGTTAAAGCATTGATTTCCTCCAACCTGACCATTGAATAAATAGGAATAACAAAACTATAAACCATTTATGGTTTTCCAATTCTACATGTCGGAAACCTCCGACAAGTAATTGGCCAACTGATACTACATAGTATTCATTGCTCACTAGTGTTTTACATTTATTCCCTGCCACTACTTTGCATTTATTCCTTGCTACTACTCAACGATCATTACCTACTCCACTACAAGACTACAAGGTATATGACACACATGTCCCAACATTCTCCCACTTGTCATGTACCTTGCAAGAGTATAAAGAAGAACATATCAAACTAAGAGCTAGTTGCTAGGGGCCATAAGGCTTATAAAATCACACCACCACTTGAATTTCCCTATGCTCATCAATGTTGTTAATGCATGTACAACATTATCCAACATGTCAACTTTTTCTAGTATCTCATTTTCATTTTCTATCATTTCCCTGTTGGAACATCAAGCATTGATGGTTCATCACACATCTCCTAGATTCAGTCAGTCGGGAGGTTTCCCTACATCTGGATACATTTGATAGGGTGATCGACCAACACAATGCACTAGTAAATAGATGACATGCTTTATCATGTACACGTTGAAGTTGTTGGGTGACTTCCATCACCCTATTCTATATCGTATGGATCTGCTGCTAGGCAGTGCGCTGCTCATGTGATCACTTCATTCCTTCTATGGGTGATAGGAACTTCAACTGTACCTGTAGCATTTTGGCTTCATACTTCGCCTTTTGGAGCTGTGACTCCAATTTATATAATTCAGGGCTCTATTTTAGGTTCTCATAGGTCTGGGTGCTTCGGTTACTCAACTTCTTGCACTCCAAGGCGAGAGCTTTCAGTCTGTCAACTGCGCTGCGGGCAGTTGCTTCTCGTTGGTCCCTTACCTCCTAGGGGGTCTCAGGCACAGTGTGGAGTTCTAGATCTGCTATGCGTTGCTGAAGATTCTAGATGACTTCTTCCAGTTGTGCCACCTACTATGGGACTTGTTCTTTGGTCTGTACTTCAATGATTGTCATAGAAAAAAGTCCTCTGTTGACCTCTTCTTTTATTTCCAATTGCTCCACAAGAAAATGTTCTTTACCTTGTTGTAACTGTGCTTTCTTTTCATCCCACTTTTCTTGGAGAGAAAGCTTCTCCATTTCTACAGTACTACGTTGTTCTAAAAGTACTCCCTGTACTTGTGTCAAAGCCTGAGCGGCTTGTTCTACTTTCTCTTCTGCACTTCAAAGTCTAGCTTCAACTGTATCAATGATTCGGTGGAGTTGAACTGGTTCATCTCCCACTTCTGTTGTTCCTTCTGGTAGGGGCATAGTGGAGACTATGAGACTAGACTTAAGGGCTTGCTGGACCCCTCGTAGCTCAAATTCAATGTGATTATACATCTCTTCTTTCTTTGCTTCCATCTTCTCTACTATCTCTAATGAAGCATCGTTCATCACTGCTACGTTGAAGTTGAAGTCGTCAAGAGTCAATGTGGTTTGCAGCGTAGTTACGGGGGTTTTTGACTTCTTTCAGGAGGAAGGTTTCAAAGGCGAACCCTTCCTCTTATTTATAATTTATACTTCACCTTCTGGTCTCTGTTTGACTTCTTCTAAGTCATCTCCCTCACCTCCTTGATCTGGTGTAATGGAATCTGTCCTCACAGATAGGCTGTCTATATCCTGGACTTCCTCAACCTTCTTCATCTTCTTTGTTTTATGTGTCTTACTGGGCCCAGGTGTATCCTGCGTAGCTTCTGGGCTATCGATATCAGACATTTCTATGGGGTCTACTAAAAAAGGGAGGTCCACTAACCATTCCTTAGTAATTTTCTCCAGATCTTCTTCTGTCAGTTTATAATAAGACTGAAGTTGCTCCTTGTTTTCATCAGTGTGCATTGTGAGGTATATGAAATGTCGGTCTGCACTGAACATCATCAAAGGTCAAAACTTGTATAAAGTATTCGGGGTCATGCGAGGCTCGGATTGGATGGCGAGATTCAACTCGGCGTAGTAAGTATGGAAGATGACATTGGATTGCCACTGCTTGTTCATATCTTTCAAGTACCTCAGTGTACTGAACTTCGCGGCCAATGGTTCAAAGGGGTCGATGTCTGGGAAGGTTGCACCTTCTGGTAGCTCCCATGTAACAAAAGCTATCAGTATCAAGAGCCATCTAAAATGGATTTCATGCCCCTGATCCTGGGCTTCTCTGCAGTCAATCTCTAGTTGATTCACCAAGTACTTCGCCCAGTTCATTTGTAGTCCCTCTGTGCACTTGCCTGCGAGGTCGACTATAAAGCCAAATACTTGCGTGGGTCGATTCTTTCATACCAACTTCCCTGTGATTAGTTGATAGGTGAGGCGCACTGTGCCACTTTCAATAGAAGCTACCTTGTAGCCTTGCGCACCCTTCTCAACATCGCCATAGGCTTCTTTGATCTTCTGAGAAAGAGTGCAGTCCACAGTTGTTCTAGGATAGTAATGAAGGGGATCAGGGCCCTGCATGCTCAGCCCTGTGATCCGATTGATCAGTGCTGGATCAACAATTATGCGATGGTTTAACCATAAGTATCCTCCATGGTAACTTGCCAACAACAACTTCACACAATCATTCACCTCTTGGTGTCTGCCGAAGTGTGATATCTTCATAACGTTAAGCAGGGTGGACTGCGTGAGGTTCATCATCCATTTATGAGGGATGATATTTGAATTTTTTCCTTTGGTTATGGTTAGGTACTTGTATAGGGAGAGGATGTTGTAAAATTTGCGATCCCCTGGGTTGAAGTCACTAAAATTCAATGCTGTAATCTTGTCTTGATCTGCGCAGATTACGCGTACCTCTTTCAGCAAGTACGCAGTGAGTAGAGTGTACTCAAAGTCTCTAGGTACACTGTCTCTGTTGATTGCACCGCTCAGAGGTGGTATGTAAGCAGGTAGGATGGATGGAACCAACTTCGCGTTGGCCATATCGTCTTTATGTTTCGTTCTCCTTTCTGTGTCAGCTCGGGATGTTCCTGCTCAAGCAGTCGTCAGGGAGGCTTGCACTCCTTTGGTTGATGATGCTTGTAAGCCTATAGATAATCCTCTCTCCGACATGATTCTTTTGGCTCTGAGGCTAGCGAGTACCTCTCTTACAGATTCTTCAGTTGCGCTAACTTATTCAAACATATATGCTTAGGATCAATATCTCAGGTTCTCAGAATATCATGGTCACTATAATAGGGTAGAGAATAAGAGCACAATGATCACTGTTCACAATTCATGCAGTTTGCGGGATAAAATTCTCAATTAGAAAAAGTGTCTTTCGTGCATGGCATGATGGAATAAGTAATTAATCTATGCAACGAATCATTTTCAATGGATATGGGGCTTCATTAACTTTTGTTCTGTCCATTATGACACGGTCTAACAGTTTGGTAGTGGACCATAACTATCTTTTGAGCCATTCAGAGCGTCAGCCGAATGGGTATATCGTCTTCAATGGATATATTTCTTTACCATGGCGAAGTGCCATGTGTCGTTGTTCTAATATCCCAGTAGATCTCAATTTCTACAAATTTTCCTTCTACGAGATTCCCTCTGGAACCTTCTGTAACTTATCTAACTTAGCTTTCTTCTTCATGAGCTTCCTAGCCTTTTTACCTGCAATCTGAATTTCCGGGTTCTTTTTCCCATTCTGATTCTTATCTTCTCTTGGAATGGTAACTTCGCACTGTTGAATGTCCTTCATAGGGTTCAGGATTTGTACTTCTTCCTTCATTGGCTCTATAGTGGGTGGTCTATTCTCCTGCTCCTTTATTCTTTCAGCTTCGACATTCAAATTCCTACATAGCTTCGATTTATTCTACTGCTCTTCGATCAAGTGCGCTATTCTTCTGGTCATAAATTCTTTTAACTCTTGCTTCTTTTCTTCTAGAGCTTCCTCTTCTTCTTTCCTTTGGATATAATCTTTCTCAATCTAGGTCTTTCCTAACAAGACTGGAAATGGGTACTGTCCTCAATAAATTTAATAATCTCAAAATCTTCTTCTGTTGAAGTTCCATTGGTATTCATAGTTATCTGGGTAATCCTTCCACATAGGGTTACCAGTTTTCCTTTAAACAAGCCTATTCCTCCTAGTGAAGGAACCATAACAGGATTTCCTAGGTTTTCCCACATGATTTCAGTCATGATATTCACCTGTGTTTCCTCGTCCAGAACACAGTCTATGTCGAAGTCTCCTATTCTCACTTCGATTTGCTCTTTTTTCTTGAAGATTTCTGACAAATTGATGTCTCTGTGATCATCCAAGGTTTCTTTCAGTTGTAGTAATACAATATTTGATTCTTTCTAAGGTTCTTCTTTAATCTTAGTTTCTTGAACTTCCTCAGGGTTCGCTTATTCCATATTTATCTTTTCAAGCCTAGCAATCATTCTAGGGAAATCCAGTACTTCATGGTCCATAGCCGTACAACAGAGGAAACTAGGTTTTCTCCCAGGGAATTCCTTAACAACATGTCCTAGTCTTTTGCAACTATAACAAAGAGTTAATCCTCTCTTTCTTTTGAATGATCCCCAACCTCTCCTATACTACGCACTAGGGTCATAGTAGCTAGCCTACAAAAAATTCTTTCTAGGATCATGCATCCATTTATTAGTCCAAACATTCTTTCTATGCATAGGTATAATATATCTTTCGCTATTCTTATCGGATCTATTCATATCAAACCTTTTTTCATCTAACAATGCCCTAGTTTTCAGGATAGGACATAATCTATTAAACATACCTAAATCCATTCTTCAGAAAAAAAAAATTTCGCTTATCTAGAGCACAAAGCTTCCAAATTGCTATTCTTAACTTTATCAAAGCACAGAGCTTATAGATCTTACCTCTTTTCTTCGGATCAGGTTTCTTTTCTTTAGATCTGGCTTCTTTTCTATAGATCAGACTTATTTTCTTCAGATCAGACTTCTTTTCTTCAGATTGGACTTCTTTTCTTCAGCACAAAGCTTCACAGGTCAAGTAGAATACTGCGTGCTAGGGAAACAGATCTACACACATAACTTTCTTGGTTTCAGATCGGATCTTTGCACAAAGATTCTTCTTCTTCAGTTCCCAGTAATCATAGTTTCAGGTCCCAGCAACAAAACCATTTGTTGGCACAGGGGCAGACCCAAGGTTCAACGCTCAAGAGCACACCAACAAAGCCCTAACTACTGACCCTTTTGGCAACACCTGCGAAGCAGATGAAGTCTCACCCAAGGTAGAGGCAGGGGTGGTTGCAAGACTCAGGTGTCTGCAACCTTAGCTAGGACACAAATCTATGATTACAACACTTTACAGATCACTTAGCATTAACAATTCATCAATATTCAATCACTATTCTACTTCGTAGATAACACAAAGCGTCATAGTATTCACTAGATCTAGGTTAGTTCAACACTTAACAATAACAAGATAGATTAGATCCAGTAGACTAAGCACTAAGCATCACCATACAAGTCATATCTAACATTCATATACATCTAGAAAGCACAAAGCATCAACAATTCTATCACAACATATCAAGAGAACTTAGAAAAACACATCAAGTCGAAGCACATAGCACAACACACAACATTTACGTGGTTCACCCCCACCCTGGGGCTACGTCCACCAACTCTTCTTATTTATTATTGTCTTCAATCAGTTACATCACAGAGCCACCAAAACCCTTACTCCGCATAGGACAGGAGATTTGCGTAGCACCAGATCCTCCTTCCCCTAGTAGGTCTAAGAACATAGTCCTTCCAATAACTTACAATGACCTGCACTTAGCTCTGCAAGTCTATCACATAGAATGAACAAAGCACTTGATCACATAGATCATACTACTATCACTAAGCTATTCATCACTTCTTCTATTATTCACACTTAGCACATTGGCCTCTTCTTACATTGCCTAGACTTCTATTTATACACTTACAAAATGCCTAAACATGGGTGAAACCCATGGGTCGACATCCCAATCCCATTACATTATCCCCAAAACCCAAAAAGGACCTAATGTCGGCCTAGCTTCCACAATTTCCGCTTCGCCTTGCGCTCTGTCTCCGATAGGCTGCCGAAGTCCCAAAAACGGTCAAGTATGACCAAGTATTCCCCAAAATTTGGTCAAGGGACAACAACATATAATAGACCATTAATCACCTTTAGACACTAAATAACAAGTAAAACCATTTTTTATTGTAAAATTGAATCATTTAACCAGTCTTTATCACAATAAGAAATTTTCAACAACAATGGGTAAATCAACAAAGAAAATTAGCAATTATGCCTTAAAAATTAGCCTTCAAGAAGTAGTACAATATCAAATTGTTGAATGAGATTTATACGCAAGTTTTTCCACAATATTAACTAAGTATGCATCAATGAATACAATCCCTAATGGTTGTATCATTCACTTTATGATAGCAACAAGTTATCCAATGATTTTGCAAAGTGTCTAGGTATAACTAACAAGCCAATGATGTCATAAAGCTAGATTAATTGAGGGTTTTGAAGTTGTTAAGAGTATAAAGCATCAGACACATAAGACTAGTTTCGTCTACTTCCTTAGGGAAAATGGAGTCAAGATAATGCATCAAAGGAAGCCAAGCAAGATAAAAGTGAAGATTTGAGCCATAGAGCTATCCCCTCATAGAACTAGGTCAAATCTCAAAGGAAGAAACAACTAAGGTTTATCCACTCATAAACCCTAAGTTCCATCCCACTTTCTCTAATGTGTCTAGCAATGAAGATGAATAGAACTAGGTTTTGAACCTAGGGAGATAGCCACTCCTAACCGCTAGAACCAAACCCTAGCTAACATAAGCCTTAAGGTGGTAGTCTCTCTTAACCCTTAGGGAAAATATTAAATTCTTCAAAAATTCAAGGTGAAAACAACAAGAGAAGTGGATAAGCACTCTTACTCCTTCCTTAGGGTTTCAACATTTCAAAAATATCATGATAACATGAAAAATTACCACTCTAATAGAGAAAATTACCAAGATTAACCAAGAAACACTACATGCAGTCAAAGGAAACACTTACTAGCAAGGTGCATTAGCATCAGGAAACCCTAGTTCATGAAGAGATCACCACCAACAAGAGAAACATCCATCCAAAACATCACTCCAATAGTGTGCATAGACTCCAAGAGAGAAAAATAAGTAGAGCGAAACTTTTCTAGAGAGCTCTCTCACAAGTATGAGGAGACGCGATGATCAAAAAAGTGTTTGAGTGCTTCCTCTATTTATATGAGGAAACCAAGTGCTATAATCCTCAATAATAAAGTGAAATGACACTATTCCATGATAACAAGTGGGGGTGACCCCTAAAAATAGCCTCTGCAAGTGATAAATTATGCAAATAAAACATCACAACATCACACGTGTGGTGACGTCGAACCTCCAATGGGTGAAGAGAACCTCTGAAGGCCCCATGTCATTGTCAAGCAATTTAAGCAAAGTGGAAAACCATTGTCAAGTGCCATGTCAAATCTCTAGCCATCACATGGTGTCCAAGTGGTAAACAAGCCCCAACACATGAGATCATCATCAAGAGAACAATGTTAGGGTGAGAGGGGCATCGTCTAGGGTGGAGTGATTGTGCACCACCTAACTGAGTAGTTTCCAATCATAACCAAG
>SNQJ01S0031893.1:46504-72919 GCA_010110895.2 Picea sitchensis | reverse complement strand
GTTGAGTAAAGAGTCCTTGGAGACTACCATGACTCAAGAGTCCTTAAGGACTCTACCATGAGTGAAGATTCCTCGAGGACTACCACATAGAGAAAAATAATTATGTAGTTGATTGTTGGAGCATATAACCATTGCATGTGATGCCATCGGAAACTCTCACATTGAGGACCAAAGATGATCTCCATAGAATTTTTATGTGGCTAATTGTATGTAGGTTACACAAAGAGGGAGCCAATTAATCATTTGGAGTAGAGATTACACAGAGAATACGTATTTCATCCTCCAGAGAAGTATTAAGGTCATTGTGCAGGGCACTATACAAACTAAGATAGAGTTTAGAAATTAAATATCACACAGGTTCCATGTTGGTGAAGCGAATGGGCTATGAGCCCATCTATTATGGATCAGATGGTATCATAGAGGTTGCATTCTTGAACAAGACACTACTTCTATAACTGTGAACACAATATTGTGAAATGCAACATGGGAAAAGAAAGCAAAGATAAGTTGGAAGACTTAAGGACCAATAATGTCGAGATTTGAGAAGAGAATAACAGCTTGAAGGTGCAGGTTAATATGTTTAACTTGAGGATGGCATATATGGAGAAGCAGATGGAGACTTCTACCAAATTGTTTCCATTTCTCAAGAGGAAATTTAAGGAAGGCCAAGCCTCCCTCATTGCATTCAGAACAGATTGGGACAAGAACAAGGCGTTGCTTGTATACGTTGGTGAGAAGGTCATTGTTGGCAGCCATGTTGCAATTTTATTCTTTCCTTACAAGCTACCTACATAAGGGTTTTGAACCCTCAATACTCGTCGCAATTCTTTAAAACAAAACGACACTATTATCTTGCGCATTCACACACCTGCCTTTCGTTTTCATTTTCATGACTGCAAGCGTGAGAACCTTGAATTGGAAGTCATGTCGATAGCATTAAAATCATCTTTATATTGTTACGAATACTCTTGTTCATGTGGTCATGTCACCTCTAACTCAATAATGGTCATACAGTTGGCAAGACACCAAACCTTTATTCACTTTGCATTTTTGTTAATATGGTTTCAATTTACAAGTTTGTGATGCAATGATTTTTGGTGTCGTTGATTAAATCCTTGGTGCAATGATTTCATGAGAACGCATTAACATTGTGATTACTCCCATGGTGCAATGGTCGATGTAGTGATTTATTTGAATCATACAAACACTATTGTTGATTTAATATACGGACCAATTGTTGGTTGTGAACACTATGGTTTTCAAATAGTAATTGGATATGTATGTTATGGCTTTCATCCATTTGATTTTTGGATTGTGATGTGAATGATTTGAATTACCAAGGCGTCGTCGATTGTACATGTCAAAATGAATGTTTTGCATGGCTCTAATTCATTCCACCACCCTCACACGCATAGGCATTAAACATCTGCCTTGCATCTCAGGCTACCTCTGCTTGTTTTGAGAAAACTGTGGGAACTGGTCTTATGCCTAGCCTGTCTAACCTCCTCACCGTTTACCCTGCTGACTGTGTGCTCTTTCCTATGGCCCCTGTAGAGCACATAGAACCCAATGGCATCCAAATGCTGTTGTTATTTGATAACGCTCATGAAGACCTGAAGAGTAATGGATGGTTAGTTTTCATCCAAAAATTTGAGGGTTTCAACCTCGTGGTCGCTCAACAATTTTCCCTCACATTCGATGGATGCCGGGCCAAAGTTGGAGACATCCAGCTTGAATTGAATGAAGAATTCCTTAGCTCAGCCATAGGTTTTCCATCCAAGGGGCTGAGGTGGTTTAATAATTCGAAGGTGGATGAAGTGCCATGGCCGCTCCTATTTACCTTGAGGAAAATCATCACTTGTGACAGAGGTATGCCGGTAACAGCCCTTAAATATCGATGGCATGATTTGTTGGCCATTGTTAAGCAATTCATAACTTGCAAAGGTAGATATGGTTTAGTGTTTCTTTACAATCTCCGAATGCTTATGAATTTCATAGATTACCCTTTGAATATGCCTCACTACCTCCTACGCAGTCTGTATAAAATGGCTAAATGATTTAAGAGGGAGAAGGTTGACTCTAGCCTCTTCCATCACTGTCTAATTAAAATCATTATTGTTTATCATTTGAGGTTGAGTGGTGACTGTTGGGAAGTTTTCTTATTGAGAAATGGCTTTTCCACTCTTGAATGTGGTCCAGTGGACAAGGATGTGGTCACCAAAACCCTTGTCGGGCCTGCCGTGCCACCTCCTACCCTCCTACCGGATGTCGAACACTCGACCTACCCCAACACTGACCTACCTGATACCCTACCTGACCCATGTTCTAAAGACAATGCTAAAACTATTAAGAGGCCTGCAAGAAAAAAGGGCAAGGGTAATAGAGATGTCAATAGCAAGGGAAATAAGGCTGCACGTTGGGTATCCAGGTGTGATCATAATAAGCCCAAACAAAACACAAACCATAAGCCTATTGTTTTGAGTGAAGATTTTGATTCTGAGATTGAGCGATTTCTGACTGAGGAATACCCATACTCTCACGGCCTCTGTTCTGTCGAACCCTATGACTACATATCCAACCTCCCACCGTGCCTTAAGGATGACCCTAACTTCCCCGGGATCAAGTTTGACAGTGGAACCCCTAGTAATTTAAAAGATGCCTCACCTGTAATGCCACGGCCTGATCGACCACAGTGCGATGAATGCAACTCATGGATCCAAAGATACTATACAGATGTCCCTTTGTTGCAATCCAAAATTAAGTCCTTGGAGGACCGGGTGACTGTGTTGTCTAAGGAAAAAGATAGACTGCAAGCCAATGATAAGAGGCAAAAGACTACAGGTTCTATCGTGTTCAAACATGTTGAGGCAGCCACTGCCATTGTTAACTCAAAATTTTCCTGACCGAATCGTATCCCTACAGCCAAGGTATGTTATTTCAACATTGATTTTTGAATGATTTGGTTTGTTTTGAATTAACATAGCTGATCGTGTTTGCTCTGAATTAGTATCAAAGATTTGTTTGATAAATCGAATATAGTCTGTTTCGATTGAATTGATTCAATACGATTTTGATTGTTCTAAATTGGCATAAAAGATTTGGTTTGTTTTAGCGTGAATGATTTGCGTTGCTTTGAATTAGTAATTAAAGGTTTTTTTGATAGATTGCATACATTTTTGTTATCATTGGATTAATTTAAAATGATTTTGTTTGTAAATATGACTAGCTACAGAATCGTGAGATTCTGTAGCTAGTCATAAAATTTAGATTTTTGTTGATTTTACAATTAAAACACTATCTAAAATTGTTTACTCTTGCCTATCTACAGGTACACACGAATTTCAATGGGAATTGGATTTGCTATGGTAGTTTAGAACATGCTTTTTGTTACATAGTTTTGGTTTAGGTTGTTAGTCTTAGGCAGAAATAGGAATTTGGGAGATTGTTCCCATATTTTTTGCAAACAACTTTTGATGATTCCCACAGGGATTGTTTCACCCTGTGGCCTTTAAATACTTATTATTTTTTGTAAACAACCCATCACTGTTGGGAGAACAGAGAATATGGACTGATGATACTGAATCGAATGAAAGTGGATGTTTTGTAACAAATTTAGCTTTCAATTTATCATACTTTTGTTCAAGTTTTGTGCATTTTAATTTGTAATCAAATTATTGACTACTTTAGATATCAAGATTTGTTACAGGTTGATGCGAGATGATTTAAATTCTGTCCATATTTGATGTATCTCATTTTACTTACAGCAATAACTCTGTTTTAATTTAATGAAAAGAAGGTTTATCTTCTTTGTTGAATGAACAACTATGTACAAATCTTTGCAGAGGGATTTATCTTGATGTGATTGTTTGTAAATTATAAAATTGTTGTTGCCATATCCTTTATCTGTTCTGTTGTTAGCAGTTCTGAATCGTCGTTGCTTCGTGTTTACGCGAAGTATTGGAGGATCTGATGTAGGTTTACCTCTTCAAATAATGATTGCAGATGCTTATGCACAGGACAAGTAGGAGGCGATAATTTCAGGTTTGTCTGTTATTTTATTTTAATAGTTAAATTAATATAAGGGTTCACTGTAGTTTAGACAGATATATAATTTAAATTGTTGTTTTCATTACTCAGTTAGATAGCTATCATTTCATCTCTATAGTTCAGATTTACAGTTAGGATTGTTATGTTATTGCTTAGATTAAATAGTTGTCATTTTATTTATGTCTCATAAAAATTATAAAAATAAAAAATTATAGCTTCATTGTCGTAAGACAATTTACATATGATTTTTGCAGATTTTGATCAAAATTTGTATCTTGTAAATACTGTACATATATAATTGAGATTTAATTGTATTGATAGCTGAACATTTAATAAGTAGAATTATTTTTTTATAATATTAGTCAGTAAACTGTATATATATTTTAGATTTGTACATAGTTTGCAGTAGCTGTTTTTCACTTAGATTAGTTTCTTTAGCTTAGTTTTTCTTTCATTTTCCTAGGACTTAGATCGGCTAACGAAGCCACTAAACCCATCGAGGTGAATCATTCCAAACGGCTTGGGTTAAGTAGACAACCCCGTACCGGATTCACTTCTCGAGTTGACGAGCGGACAATTTCTCCCGTGAACAAATGGCGCTAGAAGGAGGGCCTGAAAATTATTAATGGCACGAGGCGGTCGTAAGACTCCTCCACCACCCAACCGCTCAACTATAGTGACAAGAAGTCAGTCAAACGACAACGTTGTCCCTCAAACAACAACCACATCGAACGAAGATCAACGGATCACGGTTGAAACAGTAACTTTGAACCCCGCAGGTGGTGAACTACAAGAGATTGTCCGCCAATCTCTCATAAGAACACATAGTGCCTTAGCCCGTTTAAGACAACTAAACCGTCCTTTGGGCCAACCACTAGAATTCTCTGATATCAAAGAACAACTTGGAGGCACTAACCTCACTTTAAACCCTACAGATCCAATCCTCACTCCTGTAGCAGGAGGATCTGGTGTACCACCCTCACCACCTCCTTCATCCACTTCTTCTTCTAGAGAAGACTCTTCTAACGAAGGCAGTTACTCTTCCTAGCCTTCGACACCGCCCACACCAATGGCCAACCAGAACAATCCTGCCAGACCTTGGCTTGACCAAGATGCTGTAGCCATACCTGGGGCTCAACATCCCTTGCCCAAACATCCGAAGAAGTGGCTCCCCAAGTTTGACCCGGACTCTAAACATATCGTTGAAGATCACATTAAAAAATTTATGTTAGCCATTAGACTCCGTAATGTCAAGCACGAAGATGTAGTCTGTAGGTTGTTCCCTTATACTTTCGAGGGCAATGCCTCTACTTGGTACTTTTCCCAGCAGTCCCATACGATCGTGTCATGGAAGAAGTTCGAATCCTGCTTTCTTGAGAATTTTGGAGACGATAAATCCCCGGAAGTTCTAGTCATGGAGCTTTCTAGTTTAAAGATGAATCCCAAAGAGAAAATCAAAGACTTTAATCAAAGATTCTTAACACTAAAGAACCGAATCCCTACGGATTCGATGCCTGCTGAGAATCTTATCATAGCATACTATACTAAAGCCTTACATCAAAGTATAGCCATTTGGGTAAAGCGATCTAAGAAAGCCACATTGTTAGAGGCCTTCGAAGAGGCCAGTCAGATTGAGAAAGACATCCTTAGTTTAAAAGACACTACTAGAAACGAAATAGAGACTAGTTCATCTTCCAAAAAGAAAATTGAAATTCTCCCTAGACCTGCTCAAAATAAAACACAACCTGAAAGCTCAGATTTAGAAAACTTAACAAAAGTCGTTCAAAAAATGTCAAATCAAGTTATAGATTTGAAAAGGGCGGTCGAAGAAGCTTCTTCAAGCAAAGGGCCTTACAAACCCCCGTTCAGGAAGCCTTTTCCCACCAACCGACCTAATTCAAATACCGAGGGCCTAAATCTAGAAAGCCTGCAATTCACTCTTCAAACGATTCTAGAAGCCCAGGATAACTTGATGCCTCCTGAGACTTCTGAGGAAGTAGTTGAACAAGAGACATTTGAAGAAGAATAATCTTCTCTGAACATTTTTGGACACTTCTCGGATAGCATTTTTAAAGAAAATTTCGAGACAGTACATCCCTACAATACTAGGAGTATGACAGCAAACAAACCTTCTTTTGAAAACACTACGACTTTACCCCCAAAACAGTCTAAACTAGCTGAGACTAAACAAAGTCATGTAAACCCCAACTTAGATTATGATTTAGTTGAAGATCTAAAAAAGTTAAGGGCTAACATTTCTGTTTATGAATTATTAAAATTTCCGTTTCTGCTACAAAAAATGTTACAAAATATCGCAGAGAATAGCAAAAACGGTAATCCAAGCAGTAACAATCCGAAAGTTTATCAGAAGGCTCCCGCTAAGAACAACCATGATCCTCACGAGAAGGGAGGCCTTCCTGTAAATAATGTAACAAATGTAGATAAATTAGATTTAGAGGCTGCGAGGAAAAAGCCACAAGCTTCCACCATTAGTACTCGCAGAAATGTACCTCCATTTTTGTTAACTTTTGAAATCTTTAATAGGAATGTGCACAATTGTATGGTAGACTCAGGAGTGTCATCCAATGTAATTCCATGGTCTGTTTGTCAGAAAATTAATGCTGAAGTCGAACCATCCACCTTAAAAGATCATCCAACTTGATCGAACTAGTGTTAAGGTTATAGGCGAATTAAGGAATGTGCTTATAAGATTGTCGTCTAACCCCAAAGTTCATCAAGTGATTGATATTATTGTTGTGGATATTCCAGAAGTTTATGGTTTTTTTTTAAGCAGAGACTGGTCAGAGTAGCTACACGACTATTTCACGACAGATTGGTCTCACTTGTGGCTGCCCGAGAACGGCAAGCCCAACAAAATCAAAGTAAATCGTGAACGTTACCTAAAGTTCACAGTGACAGATTTAAATGATCCCAATGAACCATTTACACCTTCTGCCGATTCACCCGAAATACAAGGCATGGATACCTTTTTTGGCAATTTCATGGCCGAGACTTCAGCTATCACTAATCTGAAACAACAGTCCAAGATTGTGGCATATGTGCAGCCAGCAGTTTCTACCCAATGGTCCCATGCACCCGACAGAAATCAAATATGGTCTCTTTACTTTGACGGGTCAAAGTCCAAGGAAGGAGCTGGTGCGAGCTACGTCATTATTGATCTGGCAGGTAATAAAACCTTGATTGCATGCAGATTAGAGTTTGAATGTACAAACAACACAACAGAATGTGAGGCTTTATTGCAAGGTCTCAGAAAAGCATTAGATATGAACATTCAAAATTTAACTGTCTTTGGTGATTATAAAATTGTGGTTAGACAGGTAAGAGATTCTATCCACTGTTTATCCCTGCATCTCAAAAGATATCAATCTGAGGTATGGAATTTGATGAATAAGTTTTCCACTTTTAACATAAATTCTATTCCTAGATTGAATAATTCGGAAGCTGATTTGTTAGCTAACATAGCTTCGAAACTCTTTCCTGCAGAAGGCTTGTCCCCGAACGCATTCTCCGTCGAACTGTTGTTTAGGCCATCCGTTCCTGACAACATCACAAATTGGAGAGTCTTCGACGACGACCAACAAATTATTAGTTTCCTGCATATGGAAGAAACTTTCCAAGGCGCAGTGATCGACGAATGCACTCATGACGAGAATCTTCGCGACTTCACGACATGGTAAATTCTATCCCTAGATCAGTAGTTAGTTTTGAAAATTTTTATGATCTTCAAGACAAATTCAAAAAATCGGTCAACTGTAAAACAAATAGTTCCTCTTTATCGTATGAAAAAGTAAACTTAGGAACTAATGATAATCCACAGTGCATTAATCTAGGGGTGGGGTGTTATGAAAAAGAGAAAGTGGCATTTATCAAATTATTTAAGGAATCCAAAGATGCTTTTGCATGGACGTATGATGACCTAAAAACCTTTGACCTTAACATCATACAACACATCATTCCTATGAAACCCCAAACCTTGCCGTTTCAACAAAAGTTAAGAAAAATGCACCCTAAACTCGAACCGACCGTTAAAAAAGAATTAAATAAACTCCTAAATGCTAAGATAATTTTCCCAGTTAGGCACACGCAATGGGTTTCTAACCTTGACCCTGTCCAGAAGAAGGGTGGTGAAATCCGACTTTCTGTCGATTTCCGAAACCTTAATCGAGCGTCTGATAAAGACAACTACCCTGTCCCACCCATGGAACAGATCCTTCAACAGGTATCTGGTTATGAAAGATTATCCTTATTGGATGGTTTTTTAGGGTATAACCAAGTCCTGATGTCTCCCCAGACCAACTTAAGACTACCTTCCGCACTCCATGGGGCGCCTACACATATAGGAAAATGCCCTTTGGACTCATTAATGTTGGTGCCACTTTCCAGAGAGCGATGGACATCGCTTTTCGAGGCTTAATCAATCAATCCATCGTAGTTTACCTAGATGATGTTACTGTATTCTCGAAAAACAAAGATGATCATCTAGCCCATTTGAGAGTCATTCTACAACGATGTCGTAAGTACGGCATTTCTTTGAATCCTAAAAAATCTATATTCGCAGTAGAACAAGGTAAACTCTTAGGATTTATTGTTTCAAGCAAAGGGATGATTATCGACCCTAAAAGGAATCAAGTCATCTCGAAACTTCCCCCTCCCTCATCAAAAAAGTCTATGCAGTCTTCCTTAGGCCAGATAAACTTTGTCAGGAGATTCGTCCCTAGTTTTTCAGAAATGGTGAGACCCTTACAGAACTTAATAAAAAAGGATGCACAATATCACTGGGGACCCTTAGAAAATCAAGCTTTTAATTCAATAAAAAAGGCCATAATCGACACTCCCTCTCTCATGAGCCCTGACTTTTTTCAAGACTTCACGCTCTACACATTTGCTTCAGACCGCTCCTACGCTGTTGTCCTAACTCAAAAGAATGCAGAAAACAATGAAGTTCCAATTGCTTTTATGAGCTCCACTTTCAAAGGCGTAGAACTTAATTACCCAGCCATAGATTAGCAAGCCTATGTTGTTTTTAAAGAAGTAAAGCACTTTCGATCTTATCTTTTGAAATCTAGGACAAAATTTATCATCCCGTACCCAACCATCATAAATATGTTAGTGCAGAGAGAACTAGGCGAAAAGAGGGCAAACTGGGTCACCTCCTTACAGGAGTATGACATAGAAATCACCCCAGCTCAAATAGTGAGAGGTCAAGGGTTATGTAAGTTAGTTGATGAATCAGTAGCAGGACAATGAGAAGAAAACGATATGTCAAATCCAGGACAACACAATCAAAATTCAATCTGTTGTGCACAAAACTCTGGCAGTCCCTAGTATGACGATATAAAATTCTGTCTTGAACATGGGTCAGTCCCCCGTCACCTGAATCCCACTAAGAGGAGAGTGTTAAGGTTAAAATATGCCTCCTTTCAGTTTATTAATGGTATTCTGTTTCATCAAAATTTCGATGGAGTACTAATGCGTTGTCTTGAAAAGGATGAAGCAGATAAGGTCTTATTAGAATTGCACGCAGGAGAAGCTGGTGGGTATTTTGGTGGGGACACCACTGCCCATAAAGTTTTAAGAGCTGGTTATTACTGGCCTACACTTTTTAGAGATGCTCATGCCTTGTGTCGCAAGTGTATTATTTGTCAAAAAGTATCTGGGCGGATATAGAAACCAACCTTTCCTTTGCATCATGTTTCAGTAGACTCCCATTTTCAGCAGTGGGGTCTTGATATTATAGGTCCAATCAATCCACCATCCTCATAGCAGCATAATTTTATCATAACAACCACAGATTACTTCACCAGGTGGTCTGAAGCTACCCCATTAAGGGTTGTAAATACCAGTCAGGTAATTGCCTTTTTAAATTCAAATATTATTACTTGTTTTGGTATCCCCGGCTGTTTAGTATTCGATAATGCCTCTTATTTTTCGTCTCTTAAGATGAGTGAGTTTGCTCTGGAAAAAGGAATTAAATTAAAATATTCTGCCAGTTATTACCCTGAGGGCAATGGATTGGCAGAATCAACAAATAAGAATCTGATTAAAATCATCAAGAGAACAGTATATGAAAATCACAAAAATTGGCATAATGCACTGTTAAACGCAATCTGGGCTGACAGAGTAACACCAAAAACTGTTGTAGGTAACTCTCCCTTATTTCTCGTCTATGGCAGAGAGGCAATCCTACCACCACATATCCTTCTTCCCTCACTACAGCTATCACAGAAAATACAGGAAGAAGAATGCCCTCCTTTGGAGAATCGGATTAACGCTTTAATAAAACTAGAAGAGGTAAGGGCTCAAGCAAAACGTAAGTTGGATCAACATCAACTTGTAGTTAAAAGCTGGTTTGATTATAACTCTGCCTCTGACAAGAACTTTGAAGTAGGTGACCTAGTCTTGAAATGGGACAAGCCACATGAGGGAAAGGGAGAACACACAAAGTTTCAGAACTTATGGCTAGGACCATTTTTAATTGCTGAGAAACTGGGTCCCATCTCTTTCTGATTACAGAATCTAGAGGGACAACCAGACACCTATCCGGTGAATGGCCAAGCTCTGAAAAAATATTTCGCTTGATGACAACCCTATGTATACTGTGTAAATATTTCTTTTTTTTTGCTTGCTTTTCTTTTGTTGTTTTGGTTTTGATTTTTCCCTTACGCTTATCAGTTTTTTATTTTGGAAATACACATACCTGCATTATGAACTGTTCGGACAAAGAAAACAGAAAATTCTTTCTCTGAAATGACTGCTGAAAAGTTGTCTAAACATCAATTATAATATACTTTTGAAATTTACAGCCATGTTGAGGAAAGACTGTTGTTTGAAAGTAGTTTATTGATTTCAATCTGTAAGCAAAGATTGTTACGATAATCCATTATCTTCTTACGCTGTCCCTGTTCCTTAAGGGAATAAATCAGAAGATGTATCCCTGCTTTCGAAGGTCGGTTTTGTAAACAAACCATTTCTGAATCGTAATGAAGGATAGTTTAAAAAAAAAAAAAAATTATTCTTTCAAGGTCTGTAAAGATATGTCCAAAATATCATAATTTTCAGCGTCACCCCGCTCAATTATATATCTTTAAAAACCAAACAAATCATTTAAAGAGCTGTGGGACGTGCTTGTAAACCCGTTGGGATACTGAACAGGTCTGCTGGCAGTGGGTAAATGCATGCATGATGCCAAGACAACTTCATCGGGGTACTAAACAGGCCCGCTGGCAGCGAAGCAATGTTGGGTATATGAAAATTCGCAAGTATGGAATCTCTTGACCTTAAAATGTCCTTTATTCTGATATGGAACTTCTTGGCAGGATACAGATATCAGAGTGGGTTAAATGACAACCCTGTCGAGGCTATGGATGCCTGTTGGTAGCAGTGGCTCTATCAACAGTATTGGAGATTTTATCTTTAATATCATGACTCACTTGTCTTAAGACTAATATCAATTTTCATCTTTTAAGCACAACTGGAATTTGTTTGATTAATGATGATGTTTAAACAATTTTCTGGTCGTTTTTGAGTTAGAATTATTCTAATTATTCTAATCTGGATTTGTTTTTTTTGGCAGAGATAACTGCTTCTACCAGTGTGTCACCATTATTCTTTCCTTACAAGCTGCCTACACAAGAGTTTTGAACCCTCAATACTCGTCGCAATTCTTTAAAACAAAACGACATTATTATCTTGCGCATTCACACACCTACCTTTCGTTTTCATTTTCACGACTGCAAGCGTGAGAACCTTGAATTGGAAGTCATGTCGATAGCATTAAAATCATCTTTGGATTGTTATGAATACTCTTGTTCATGTGGTCATGTCACCTCTAACTCAATAATGGGCATACAGTTGGCAAGACACCAAACCTTTATTCACTTTGCATTTTTGTTAATATGGTTTCAATTTACAAGTTTGTGATGCAATGATTTTTGGTGTCTTTGATTAAATCCTTGGTGCAATGATTTCATGAGAACACATTAACATTGTGATTAAACCCATGGTGCAATGGTCGATGTAGTGATTTCTTTGAATCATACAAACACTATTGTTGATTTAATATACAGACCAATTGTTGGTTGTGAACACTATGGTTTTCAAATAGTAATTGGATATGTATGTTATGGCTTTCATCCATTTGATTTTTGGATTGTGATGTGAATGATTTGAATTACCGAGGCGTCATCGATTGTACATGTCAAAATGAATGTTTTTCATGGATCTAATTCATTCCACCACCCTCGCACGCATAGGCATTAAACGTCTGCCTTGCATCTCGGGCTACCTCTACTTGTTTTGAGAAAACTGTGGGAACTGGTCCTGTGCCTAGCCTGTCTAACCTCCTCACTGTTTACCCTGCTGACTGTGTGCTCTTTCCTATGGCCCCTGTAGTGCGCATAGAACCCAATGGCGTCCAAACGCTGCTAATATTTGATAACGCTCATGAATACCTGGAGAGTAATGGCTAGTTAGTTTTCATCCAAAAATTTGAGGGTTTTATCCTCGCGGTCGCTCAGCAGTTTTCCCTCACATTCGATGGATGCCGGGCCAAAGTTGGAGACATCCAGCTTGAATTGAATGAAGAATTCCTTAGCTCAGCCACAGGTTTTCCAGCCAAGGGGCAGAGGTGGTTTAAGAATTCGAAGGTGGATGAAGTTCCATGGCCACTCCTATTTACCTCGAGGAAAATCATCACTTGTGACAGAGGTATGCCGGTAACAACCCTTAAATCTCGATGGCATGATTTGTTGGCCATTGTTAAGCAATTTGTAACCTGTGAAGGTAGATATGGTTTAGTGTTTCTTTACCATCTCCGACTGCTTATGAATTTCATAGATTACCCTTTGAATATGCCTCACTACCTCCTACGTAGTCTGTATAAAATGGCTAAATGATTTAAGAGGGAGAAGGCTGACTCCAACCTCTTCCATCACTGTCTGATTAAAATCGTTATTTTTCATCATTTGAGGTTGAGTGGTGACTGTTGGGAAGTTTTCTTATTGAGAAATGGCTTTTCCACTCCTGAATGTAGTCAAGTGGACAAGTCTATGGTCACCGAAACCCTTTTTGGGCCTGTCGTGCCACCTCCTACCCTCCTACCCGATGTCGAACCCTCGACCTACCCCAACACTGACCTACCTGACACCCTGCCTGACCTCTGTTCGAAAGACAATGCTAAAACTGTTAAGAGGCCTGCAAGAAAAAAGGGAAAGGGTAATACATAGGTCAACAACAAGGGAAAGAAGGCTGCACACTGGGTATCCAGGTGTGCTCGTAATAAGCCCAAACAAAACACAGACCAGAAGCCTATTGTTTTGAGTGAAGAGTCGAATTCTGAGATTGAGCGATTTCTGACTGAGGAATACCCATACTCTCACGGCCTCTGTTTTGTCGAACCCTATGACTACATATCCAACCTCCCACCATTCCTTAAGGATGACCCTAACTTCCCTGGGATCAAGTTTGATAGTGGAACCCTTGGTAATTTAAAAGATGCCTCACCTGTAATGCCACGGCCTGATCGACCACAGTGCGATGAATGCAACTCATGGCTCCAAAGATACTATACATATGTCCCTCTGTTGCAGTCCAAAATTAAGTCCTTGGAGGACCAGGTGACTGTGTTGTCTAAGGAAAATGATAGACTGCAAGCCAACGATAAGAGGCAAAAGACTACGGGTTCTATCGTGTTCAAACATGTTGAGGCAGCCACTGCCATCGTTAACTCGAAATTGTCCTGACCGAATCGTATCCCTACAGCCAAGGTATGTTATTTCAACATTGATTTTTGAGTGATTTGGTTTGTTTTGAATTAACATAGCTGATCGTGTTTGCTCTGAATTAGTATCAAAGATTTGTTTGATAAATCGAATATAGTCTGTTTTGATTGAATTGATTCAATACGATTTCGTTTATTCTGAATTGGCATAAAATATTTGGTTTGTTTTAGCGTGAATGATTTGCGTTGCTTTGAATTAGTAATTAAAGGTTTGTTTGATAGATCACATACATTTCTGTTATCATTGGATTAATTTAAAACGATTTTATTCGTAAATATGACCAGCTACAGAATCGTGAGATTCTATAGCTAGTCATAAAATTTAGATTTTTGTTGATTTTACAATTAAAACACTATCTAAAATTGTTTACTCTTGCCTATCTACAGGTACACACGAATTTCAATGGGAATTGGATCTGCTGTGGCAATTTAGAACATGCTTTTTGTTACATAGTTTTGGTTTAGGTTGTTAGTCTTAGGCAGAAATAGGAATCTGGGAGATTGTTCCCATATTTTTTGCAAACAACTTTTGATGATTCCCACAGGGATTGTTTCACCCTGTGGCCTTTAAATACTTATTATTTTTTGTAAACAACCCATCACTATTGGGAGAATAGAGAATATGGACTAATGATACAGACTCTAATGAAAGTGGATGTTTTGTAACAACTTTAGCTTTCAATTTATCATACTTTTGTTCAAGTTTTGTGCATTTTAATTTGTAATCAAATTATTGACTACTTTAGATATCAAGATTTGTTACAGGTTGATGCAAGATGATTTAAATTCTATCCATATTTGATGTATCTCATTTTACTTACAGCAATAACTCTGTTTTAATTTAATGAAAAGAAGGTTTATCTTCTTTGTTGAATGAACATCTATGTACAAATATTTGCAGAGGGATTTATCTTGATGTGATTGTTTGTAAATTATAAAATTGTTGTTGCCATATAATTTATTTGTTCTGTCGTTAGCAATTCTGAAGCGTCGTTTCTTCATGTTTGCGTGAATTATTGGAGGATCTGATGCGGGTTTACCTCATCAAACAATGAACACAGATGCTTATGCACAGGACAAGTAGGAGGCGATAATTTTAGGTTTGTCTGTTATTTTATTTTAATAGTTAAATTAATATAAGGGTTCACTGTAGTTTAGACATATATATAATTTAGATTGTTGTTTTCATTACTCAGTTAGATAGCTATCATTTCATCTCTAAATTTGACGCAACCGCACTCCTCGGAGCACGACCGCTCTCCTCAGGACCTTCTTCCTCTATGGCCCAAAGAACTCAAAGGTTCTTCTGATCCCCTATCGGGAATTCTTCGTACCCACAGTAACTCTTCTCCTCGCGCAATCCCCCTTCCTTGATTATCGGAGGATCGAAACTCGCGGCTTCGCAAGTTCAACAATCGAAAACTATACCCTCAGATCCCTGAGACCCGATGTCTTTGGTCAATGCTGACTTTCCCTCAGCTTATCGGGACTTTACTCTATCGCGACTTCGCCACTCACGACACCGATCTCTCGGTCCTCCAACTCTCGATATCTGATACGCCGAAGTGCCGATATCGGAGATTCCACACTGTCGCGTCCTCGCCACCTCGCGTCCTCGTGACTTCGCTTCTCGTGAGATGGAATGACTTCCATGTCGAATCCCTATACCCGAGACTCTGAAACTCTGATCTCGTGACCTCGTGACTTCACGGTTTCCGATGCCAACTCCTTAACCCCTTTCTTACGAGATCCCGATAAGCGATCTCACGAATGATCCAACGACTCTGCTGATTTGGATCAACACTCCGATTGGCTGCAAACTTTAAATTCCTCAGTCGTTCTTGTCATAACCTCCTCACACCTTTGTGAGATCCGACGATCCACGGAACTTCGTGAAACCTCCTCCAAAGGATTTCAACCATCCGTCTCCTCTTTGACTATTTCTGCAGAAAACAAACAAGCGCTTCCTCCGCAAAGACTTGGTCACCTGCACGCAAGCTTTCGACACTTGCTCGAACACTTGATGCACAATCCTTGCAACGCACTTGTGCCTAGCTGCACCTTTGATGAAATGAGAACAAAAGTTACCTCTAAGGGAACCCTGCTGTCAACGCACTCCTTGCGGACAATTTGACTGCACTCCTTGCAGGAATCTTCTGGATCACTTAGAGAAACAATTGAAACTCATTCACGTTCCTTCTCAGACTTCTATTCAACCATGAAATCACATACACAGCATATAAAAGCAAATGTATGATAAAAAGCAAACATTCATGAGCATAATACCATAAATACACAGAGAATACCATAAACCATGAAATTGAATCAAAAGCTCTTTCTATTAATTCAATATCTGTACATGGGTGTTCTTCATACAATTCTCTGCGTGCTCTTCTCTCCTTAATGATATCAATGATAATAATACAATGTACAAAGGAGGGTGTCTATATCCCATTTCCCTCTTACGCTCTAAAGCTATCAAATCTAGAATTAAATATTCTATCTACTTTACATTAACTATCTTAAATGCCTCATCTACCTAAGGACGAGAGCTATCCGCTCAAGGTCCATTACAATGTACAAGTGCACTTCATTAAATCCACACATTAATGTTTGGCGCAACAATATCAAGGTGTTTTCAAAATTTATGCTGGCGCTATCCAGCTATCTTCCGCTCCACGCTGGCTCGCTTGATGAGTTGTCGATGCTCCTGCATCATACTCCTCGGCTTGAAAATTTTCATGGGCTCCTATCCATGAGTTCCTGCACAGTCTGTCCATGCTTCTGTATCACTGCTTTAGTCTCCCAGCTAGCATCTTCCACTGGGTGATTCTTCCACTTGACCAGGTACTTGAAATACTGCTTTCGCCTGGTTTTCTTACCCACGCGCTTGTCCAGTATGCACTCCATCTGTGGCTTTTCTACTACTGTAAATTGCTTCACCCACTGAATTACTGGCTCCTCAGTTCCAGTCTCTGCTTCATCATCCCTGTACGGGTATAAATCTACCACATTGAATATCGGAGATAGTCCGATGCCATCTGGCAATTCAATCTCATAAGCATTCTCTCCGAATTTCTTCAGGACTCTGCAAGGTCCGATTTTCTTCATTTTCAGTTTATTGTATGTTCCCCTTAGGAACCTTTCCTTTCTTAAGTGTGCCAGAACTAGATCACCAACTTCAAACTGAAGTTGTCTCTGATGCTGATCTGCTTTGCACTTGTATTCCTGATTTGAATCTTGCAGTCGCTGCTTCACCTTGCTGTGAAGTTCTTTCATTGCCTCAGCAAACTCTTCTGCACTAGCGTTGCTAGTCATAGTCTATTCTGACTCCATGAGTTCAGAAACTCCCCTCGGTTGTGTCCCATACACAATCTGAAATGGGCTCTTCCCTGTACTCCGATTCACTAAATCATTGTACGCGAACTCTGCTTGTGGCAACACATTGTCCCAGCTGCTATGGTGTTCCATCACCAGGCTTCTTAGCAAGTCTCCCAGACTTCTGTTGACCACTTCCGTATTCCCATCCTTCTATGGATGATAAGCATAAATAAACGCCAAGTTAGTTCCTATATTCTTCCATAGCGTCCTCCAAAAATGCCCTATGAATTTTGTATCCCTGTCCGAAACTATTCTTTTCTGCAATCCATGGAGTCTAACGATCTCTTTGAAGAACAAATTTGCGATGTGATTCACATTGCTGGTCTTCTGGCATGAAATGAAATGTGCCATATTTGAAAACCTGTCCACTACTACAAAGATGGAATCAACTCCTCTTTTCATCCTCGACAAACCCAATACAAAATCCATGCTTATCGCCTCCCATGGCCTCTCTGGTATGGGAAACGGCTGATAAAAACTTGCATTTTGCCTCCTCCCTTTCGAATGATGGAAAACTCTACATATGTCAACAAACCTTTTGACATCTGCTCGCATTCCTGGCCAAAAATATGATTCGCTCAGCTTCGCGAACGTCTTGTCGTGGCCAAAATGTCCTGCCAATCCACCACTGTGTTTTTCCTTCAACAAGTTCTCCCTCATGGAGCAATTCGGAATACACAGTTGATTGCCTCTGAACAACAATCCTTCCTAGATCATATAGTCTATCCACGGACTTCGATCTTTGAGAACTGGATTCTCAGCTGCTTCATACGCTTCTCCGAAATATGCATCTCCTGTGTACATGTCTCTGAGATTTTCAAAACCCAATGTCTTGACTCGGAACTCCTGCAGCAACAAACACTTCCTGCTCAAAGCATCAGCCACTTTGTTAGCAGTCCCTTAAATGTGTTTAATCAAAAATGTAAAATTTTGCATGTACTCTACCCATTTTGCATGTTTTTGATTCAACTTCTCCTGTTGACTCACAAACTGCAATGCATGATTATCACTTTACAATACAAATTCCTTGGGTATCAAGTAATGCCTCCACTTCTTCAATGCCTGTATGATAGCATCAAATTCCTTATCATACGTGGAGTATTTCAACTTCGCTTCATCCAATTTTTCGCTGAAATATGCAACTGGCCTGTCTTCCTGACTCAAGACCGCTCCTATGGCATACCCACTTGCATCACACTTCACCTGAAATGTCTTCTGAAAATCTGGCAACACCAACATTGGTTGCTTTGTGATCTTTCGCTTCAACAGATTGAAGCTCTTCTCAGCCTTTGTTGTCCAATGAAAAGACTTGTGCCGCTTCTTCATTGTATCCATTATTGATGCGCTAATTCCACTGAAATTCCTGATGAATTTTCGGTAGAAACTAGCCAAACCATGGAAACTCCTCAGCTCGAAAATATTTCTCGGTGATGGCCAATTCTTGATCACTTCCACCTTACTCGGATCCATCTTCAACTCATTCACTGATATGACAAAACCCAAATAAATGAGCTTTGTCTTCATAAATGAGGACTTCTTCATATTAATCAACAGCTTCTCCTGCTTTAGTCTCCTCATTACAATGGCCAAATGCTTCAAATGTTCAGCCTTTGTCTTGCTGAAAATCAATATATCATCTAGATATACGACAACAAACTTCCCGATGAACTCCCTCAGGACTTCATTCATCAGCCTCATAAATGTGCTCGACGCATTTGTCAAACCAAACGGCATGACTAGCCATTCATACAATCCTTCATTTGTTTTGAAGGCTGTCTTCCATTCATCGCCTTCTCTCATGCGAATCTGGTGATATCCGCTCTTCAGATCAATCTTAGAAAAATAATTTGCCCCACTCAGGAAATCCATCAGATCATCTATTCTCGGTAGTGGAAACCTGTACCTGATGGTAATTTTGTTGATCGCTCTTGAATCGGTGCACATCCTCCAGCCTCTGTCTTTCTTTGGACTGAGTACTATTGGAACAACACATGGACTCAAGCTTTCTCTGACTAATCCTTTGTCCAACAAATCCTGGACCTACTTCTTTACCTCTTCATTTTCTTGCGGCGCCAATCTGTACGCAGCTTTGTTTGGAAAACTGGCTCCTGGTATGAGGTCTATGTGGTGACTCACACTCCTCATCGGTGGTAATGAATGAGGTAATTCATCCACTATGATGTCAGTGAACTCTCCCAGCAGTTCCTGAATCTCATCTGGTAGATCATCCACTCTTGTGCTAGTCAGAACAATCCTCGGCTTCCTGACAACAAAGAATTATGGATCTTCTTTCTTCTCCATCTCTGTAAGAAGCTCCTTCCCACTCATGAAAAGTATTGTGTCGCTTACTTCCATCTTTGCCTCTTTATCTTTTATCGGAAGCAACGTATGTGACCTCCCATCCTTCTCCAGAGTATATGTGTTCATTCTCCCGTCATGAACCACACTTCTGTCATATTGCCATGGTCTACCCAGCAATAAATGACATACATCCATGGGAATAACATCACACAAGACTTTATCATTATAATCTCCCATCTTGAGTTCAACTAAAGACTTTTTAGTGACACTCACCTGATGTCCCTTCTGTAGCCATGAAACTTTGTATGGACTCGGGTGATCAGTTGTCTCCAGCTCTAATTTTTCCACCATCTCAGTCGAAACGAGATTATCAGTGCTACCACTGTCAACAATAACCTTGCACTTTCTGTCCCTAGTCTTGCATGTGGTTCTGAAAAGTCTAGTCCTCTGAGCTGTGTCCTCCACCTCCTTCTCAGGTGTTAAGAGAACTTTGTGCACTGTCAGTGACCTTCCACTTCCTGTGTCTTTATTCTCAACATCACGCCTCTGCACTTCAGCGATGTGAACTTCTCCACTATCCTTCTTCTTCTCTGGACACTCAAATGACTTATGCCCATTCTTTCCACATGTAAAACATGTGATAACTCCACCTCTTCCTCTACCTCAACCTCTAGTACGAGGAAGAGTGTTTACGTCAGCATAATATCCCTTCTGCTCATTATGCTGCCCTCTCAGCTCAACATATGGTTGCCTCTGTGAGGTTCCACCTCTTTCAACCTTACCCTAAGGTTTCTTCCATTCCTCCTTCGGCTTCTGAAATTTCTCCTGGGCAACTGCCTTGCCTCTGGGCTGACTTCTGCCTCGCCCTCGCTGACCTTTCTTACGGCTCAACTTCTCCTCGTCTTTCAGAGCCATCCGATAAGCATCCTCCACCGTTCTGATGGTTACCATGCTTAATTCATCCTGAATGTCGTATCTCAGACCATTCAGATATCTGACGACCTTCTCATCATCGCTCTCCCGATGACCTGCTCTGATGTTGAGCTTGTAAAACTCTTTGGTATACTCCTTTACCTTCATCAGCTTCTGTCTCAGGTTTTTCATCCTCCTAAACAGAGTGATTTGATAATCTCTTGGGATGAACTTCGCCTTCATCTTTTTGATCATTTGATCCTAGCTTTTGATCTTTTGTTTTCCCTTGCAGCATCTGTCAGCTTGTAGCTCATCCCACCACAATGTTGCATGTCCTTTCAAGCGTGTGACAACATGTCTGACTTTCTTATCCTCTTCGATGTCTTCATAATTGAAGTAGGTGTCAAGAGCTCGGATCCAATCCAGTAAATCTTCTCCATCTAGAATTCCCTTATAGACTGTAATGTCCATCTTCGCCTTCGCACCCATTCTGGCGATAGCTTTAATCAACCACTCGATTGATGCATCCTCTGCTGTGACCTCTTCTTCATGTCTAGCTTCCTCTTCAACTTCGAAATCACTAAGATCCCCTGCACCAACTCCACGACTCTGAGTTGTCTCCATCTCTTCAAGCCTTGCTCGTAGATCTCTCATCTGCCTCTCCATTTCTGGATTCCCTGCTAGTCTACCTCTTCTTCGCACCTCCCTGTCCTCGAGATCAGGTGACTGTCTTTCTCTTCTCGGCGGCATGGTGAAATTCTCTTCTCTCTGTCGCAGAAAACAAAGAGTTACTCTCGCTCTGATACCACTCTTGACGTGTGTATCAGAGTGCTTTTCCTTTTCTGCCTCTCTTCCTGCCTGAAATATACAGACAAGAACTCGCTCTGATACCACTCTTGACGCAACTGCACTCCTCGGAGCACGACGGCTCTCCTCAGGACCTTCTTCCTCTATGGCCTGAAGAAATAAAAGGTTCTTCTGATCCCTTATCAGGAATCCTTCATACCCACAGTAACTCTTCTCCTCGCACGATCCCCCTTCCTTGATTATCGGAGGATCGGAACTCGCGGCTTCGCAAGTTCAACAATCGAGCATTATACCCTTGGATCCCCGAGACCCGATGTATTTGGTCAACACTGACTTTCCCTCAGCTTATCAGGAATTTTCTCTATCGTGACTTCGCCACTCGCGACATCGAACTCTCGGTCCTCCAACTCTCGATATCCGATACGCCGAAGTGTCGATATCAGAGCTTCCGCGCTGTCGCGATCTCGCCACCTTGCGTCCTCGTGACTTCACTTCTCACGAGATGGAATGACTTCCACGTCGACTCCCTATACCCGAGACTCCGAAACTCTGATCTCGTGACTTCACGGTTTCTGATGCCAACTCCTCAACCCCTTTCTTACGAGATCCCGATAAGCGATCTCATGAATGATCCAATGACTCTGCTGATTTGGATCAACACTTCGATTGGATGCAAACTTTAAATTCCTCGGTCGTTCTTGTCGTAACCTCCTCGCACCTTCGTGAGATCCGACGATCCACGAAACTTCGCGAAACCTCCTCCAAAGGATTTCGACCGTCCGTCTCCTCTTTGACGATTTCTGCAGAAAACAAACAAGCGCTTCCTCCGCAAAGACTTGGTCACCTGCACGCGATCTTTCGACACTTGATCGAACACTTGATGCACAATCCTTGCAACGCACTTGTGCCTAGCTGCACCTTTGATGAAATGAGAACAGAAGTTACCTCTAAGGGAACCCTGCTGTCAACACACTCCTTGCGGACAATTCGACTGCACTCCTTGCAGGAATATTCTGGCACACTTAGAGAAACAATTGAAACTCATTCACGTTCCTTCTCAGACTTCTATTCAACCATGAAATCACATACACAGCATATAAAAGCAAATGTATGACAGAAAGAAAACATTCATGAGCATAATATCATAAATACACAGAGAATACCATAAACCATGAAATTGAATCAAAAGCTCTTTCTATTAATTCATTATCTGTACATGGGTGTTCTTCATACAATTCTCTGCGTGCTCTTCTCTCCTGAATGCTCTCAATGATAATAATACAATGTAAAAAGGAGGGTGTCTATATCCCGTTTCCCTCTTACGCTCTAAAGCTATCAAATCTAGAATTAAATATTCTATCTACTTTACATTAACTATCTTAAATGCCTCATCTACCTAAGGACGAGAGCTATCCGCTCAAGGTCCATTACAATGTACAAGTGCGCTTCATTAAATCCACACATTAATGTTTAGCGCAACAATATCAAGGTGTTTTCAAAATTTATGCTGGCGCTGTCCAGCTGTCTTCCGCTCCACGCTGGCTCGCTTGATGAGTTGTCGATGCTCCTGCATCAAAAGTTCAAATTTACAGTTAGGATTGTTATGTTATTGCTTAGCTTAAATAGTTGTCATTTTATTTCTGTCTCATAAAAATTATAAAAATAAAAAATTATAGCTTTGCTGTCGTAAGACAATTTACATATGATTTTTGCAGATTTCGATCAAAATTTGTATCTTGTAAATACTGTACATATATAATTGAGATTTAATTGTATTGATAGCTGAACATTTAATAAGTAGAATTATTGTTTTATAATATTAGTTAGTAAACTGTATATATATTTTAAATTTGTACCTAGTTTGCAGTAGTTGTTTTTCACTTAGATTAGTTTCTTTAGCTTAGTTTTTCTTTCGTTTTCCTAGGACTTAGATTGGCTAACGGAGCCGCTAAACCCATCGAGGTGAATCATTACAAACAGCTTGGGTTAAGTAGACAAACCCGGACCGGAGTCACTTCTCCAGTTGACGAGCGGACAATTTCTCCCGTCAACAGTCATTCAAATGGATAAATGTCAAGAGAATAGGTTCACATAGATGATGATGCAACTGCAACTAGAGTTGGTAGAGAAGGAGAAGGCATTGAAAAGGCTTCAAGCAGTTGTCCAAGAGAACATAGAAACAATAAAACCTTCCATTACCACTACAGATGCTAGAACCATAAATAAGGCCACCTTGGTAAGCTCACCTTCCATAAACATCTCTCAAGAACAACTTGGTGAATTTGAGAAGCATACTAGGGGTATTGGCTCTAAACTCCTAAAGAAAATGGGCTACGATGGACAAGGGCTAGGCAAGAGGAGTGTTGACTCATCAACACACCCTTAAAATTTTTTAATTTTTGGGTACCACTTTTCTTTTAACCATTATATACCTTTCTCTTTCGGATTTACATAGGTTTCATATTTTTCCTTTGTTAAGTTTATGCATTTTTTCCCTTTTTATTCTTTGCATTTAAAATCTCAAGAAAATCCAAAAAATCTCATGTTTTGCATCAGGAAAGGAAAACAAAAGAAAGAATTTAAAAAAGAGAAAAATCACAACATTCTCTAAAGAGTGTCGATGAACTCATCAGGGGTTTGGGGTGAAAGAACAAGAATAGAAATTTACCAAACTCTCGATCCCGATGAAGGAATTTTGAATGTGTAGATGAAGCCCTTGACGTCAATAGGATTTTGTGTCAATTCAAAACAACAAACATATTCCGTCGATCATCGATGAAGCCATCGGGCATCTGTGAAATTGACTGAATCCTTAATAAGAGAAACTCGTTTCAACCGATGCCGATGAACCATGAACCTAAAGAATGAATCCTAGACGTCGATCATGAGAGAGGATGTATCCTGACCATTGAATTCCTTAATGTGAACTACATCCATTTTTTATGGTCATACAATATCCACGTCATCGTCCACATCACCTACCACATCGGCCTTCCATGTTTCCAACCATAAATTTCCACATCACCATCTATACTCTATTTTTCCATGTCATCATTACCCATCACGCTACCATGTAATCGTATTAGTCCAAGTCATCATTTCCAGGTCATCATTTGTACAATGACATATCATCATTCCATTTCATGTCCATGTCGCAGGCTGTGCTTCATTTTTCCATGTCAGTCATCCAGATTAGTTGCCATGTCATCTTCAATACTTCATCTTTCCATGTCAGCTACTACATCAGTCACCATAGAATATATCACATCACCTGACACATAATCATGGTATGGGTGTCTCTGTCGGTCATTAGTGTTATGCTTTTTTCAATTGCACATTTTGGTTGAGAAACACGGATATTCGTCGATGTCGATGAACTCATCGAGAACCGGTAAGATTACCAAGCCTTACAATTCCTGCACAAAACTCATTCTCCTGATTGTCGATGCCAATGAAACAATTTTCCATAGTGTAATATTAGTCATCCAATCATAGGCATGTATAGTTCTAACCGTTGGTCCTCCCTCATAAACTATGCTAAAAATGTCATGTTTTTCCCGAGTGCAAAAAATGTTCTAAAAGGTCACCGATGAAAGAAGAACCCGTGTTTGAAATTTTCAGATACATTTTGATCCTGAACTCCGTTTGAGGAATGTCATATACCATTGGAATGGTCTCACCAAACTCTACAAATGTTTAGTTATATGTTTTTAATGATTATGTGTTTCTTGTTTATGGTTTTGGATTTAAAGCTACGACATGTAGATTTTTTTTTGTGTGTGTGATAACGTTTGATTATGATCCCCATTTTGAGAAGTCCATATATCATTGGAAATTTATAGTCAAGAGCTACAAATTTTGTTTTAGAAGTTTTCGTTGATTTTTCATGGTTTGTTTAAGGTTTTCGAAATAAACGAAATCAAGCTTAGGGAAGTGAATTGAATATTTCATTTTAATATCAATAAATTGTTTTATCTAATAAATTTATTATGAGAAGATATTTTTATTCCTAATATACATTTGTTATGATCCAGGTACATGCAAAGGGAATCATTTAGCATGATGAGAAAAATTTCAATGTTTCATGTTGCAAACTGGTAGATTTATGTCAACCGACAAACACAAGCATGAGAACAGAAATGGAAGAATTGGTGACTGGGTGCATGAACATTCTAGTTTTATTACTAAATATTGTAGAATGACTTAGCCAGAGTTAGCTATTCCTAAAACAAAATAAAAAATAAAATTAAAGACGCATGCGCGATGTTGCTAAAGAAAGAACAACGGGTTAAATTATTTAATCAAGGAAATATTTATGAGGTTGAGCATGCATGAATTGAAGTCGACAACTAATTGGAGCCGTGGATAAATTCATGGATGATTTATCAGGACATTTGTTCATTGAAAATGAAAATTACATGAGGAGATTGCATGACTTTTTAAAATGTCAATTTTATTTTTATTCCATAATTAAATTGTTTTTTATATTATAAATAAAGAGATCAACTTATGATTGAGGGATCTTTGATCTCTGTAACTATTTTCAAGATATTTTCGATCTCTGGAGGGATTTCAAGCGGATTGTAACCAACGAATTATTTCAAGGTTGAATTCATAAACTCTTTGGAGTCAAACCATTATGGTTTGTTAAAATTTTGTGTGTTTATTCATTATTGTCGATTCTTTTACAACTAATTAAGCATTACATGCATATAGTAATAAGTTCAATATTATTTAGCTATCTTAGTTGGTTGGATGAATTGCGGGATACTTTCGATGAACTGTTATTTTCTTTATTAGTTAATCTTCTTTTTATGTTATCTGAGATATTCTGGAATTATTTCTTAATGTGTCATAGTTAAATCTTATCTCTTTCCACTATTAATTAGTTATTGTGTTCTGAATGTTATTTGATGAGTAATATATTCGTAGTGGAATTATTTCTTCTGAAATATAAATTCTTAGATAGTTTTCATTTATTGTTGCCATAGGCTATCCTCAACACAGATTTCTCCAAAATCCTTAGTTTACTTCTTTTTTGCAGTAGATAGACTTAAAACACAAAACAATAAAAAGAACAAAATTAGATAGCTTTTAAAGCCCATCAAATGGTTTGCAGACCATTAACCCAGAGGATTATTCCATACCAAATAGGGAAGATTCTAATT